>APFE030461883.1:5342-42489 GCA_000404065.3 Pinus taeda | reverse complement strand
TTTGAGTAGATCTTATTATTTGTGTTCTTCCCATGTTTCGGGGACGAAACATGCTAAGGGGGGTGGAATGTTATATACCTAGGGGGGGTAATATGGGGTACCGAGGGAGGTATCCAAGGTAATAATGTAATAATGGGATGGGCCATAGTAATAAATAAGGTGGTTAACCCATGTCGTGTAAGGGACCACAAGTAGTTAATAATAATGTAAGGGGCCCATGGTATTAGTTTTTGGTATGAGGAAACCATGGTAATGATGCATGGTATTGTATGTATGAGGCCTATATAGAGGCTAGAGACTCGACATGGAGGGATATGAAGAGAAATAGTCTTGTATGAACAAGCATATGGCTTGTGGAGTGTTCTCCTTCCTTAAGGAGTGAATGTATGGTGTTGCCCTACCTTAAGGGTTTGATCAATAAAGAATCATTTCTCTTGGGTTAATTTGCATTATCTTATCAGATCTATAATATTCTTGGGTTAGATCTACAACAAGTGGTATCAGAGCTATATTTCGGGGTTAGATCTACAACACTTATGATGTTGATATGTAAACCAAAACTGCAGCAAAGTAGGTCAACTTACTTGTATGCAAGTGAGAGAGGGTAAATTTGAGGTTTGTATGAATATTTGAGGCTTTTCTAGCCCTCCTGCATAATTCACAGCGTCGGTGCATAGATGTGCAGCGCCAGTGTAAAATTACACTGCATAAATTTTTGAGACGCGTAGCACCGATCTCAATGCACAACGCCAAGTCTTCAACATGTAATGCCAACCTTGCCTACCTTAGACATGCAACACAACTCTATCAATGCGCAACTCCATTCAACCACTACTCCAAAATCACAGCGCCCCCCTCGAGAAGCACGACGACCCCCTCGAGAAGCACAACGCAACCCTTCCTTTGCCCAAAACTCACTCAAGCTTGCCTCTTCTTCTCAATTTTTGATTCCTTGCTTTCCAAGTGAGAACAATGAACTTGAAAATGAAATGTGGGAGCTTAAATAGGAGTAAAGTTTTATTTTTCACTTGAAAAACCCACTTTCTAATATTTCTTGTCCTTCTTCAAAACTCTGTTTTTAATGCCTTTTCTTCATTATATATTTGCTGGTGGATAATGCTCATCTTGAACTGATTTTGGCAGTGTTTCTTTGTCATGCAGCAAAGAGAGATGCTCCGGTGAATTTGGGATCAATTATTACATATAGTGACCTAAAATTGCATAAGAAATACAATTAAACTCAAAATACTTTGTTTTCACCTCAAAAACATGTTTTTGAGGTGAAAATTACATTAGGTTAAAAGATAATTATTCAATGGCTATGACCTACAAGACATCATGCTTGACTTATTTATCATCCTCATACCATTGCTAACCTTTATTTACACTTTAAAATCAAGCATCTTGACCTTGGTGATGAAACCTTAAGACCTAATGAAAACATGCCCTATGACCTAATGAAAACATGATTGCAAATTGACCATGAAACCATAATTGAAGACAACCTGAAGAAGGGTCAACAAGTATACCCTATGAGGGAGAATTTAGATTTTCTGAAGAGAAGACAACCATCAGTGGATCAGCTTGACATGACCTAATGAAATGATGTAAAAATTTCATTATGGGACCCCTAAAATGAAAATGCAAAGAGAAAAGTTTGATTCTTGATGGAAGTATGCAAATACTGACACTAACACCTACATTGGAGTTTCCAGCACTTATCCTTTTATCCTATCCCTCCATTAAAAGTGGACCTCTTACCCTAGAATGGTAATTGGATAAGTAATCGAACTTACCTTGATTTTCTATATATTTCCAGCCTACTATGAGGTTGGAGGCTAGATTTTGGAGAATAATTCTACCCTTATGTTGTTGTCGTGAGTGGTCATCATTCCATGCATTTATGGTGATTGGAGGTGCATATTATGACAAGGAAACGACAAGTCAACAACATGGAGGAGCTCTTCTACAAGATCAACTACTACTTATGGTTATCATCTCCTTCCATTTATAGTGAATTCACTATTTTCCTATATGTGATGTTGTTTCACTTATTTCAATACCATGTTGATATATTGAATGACGTACTTAGATGATATTACATACATCTCGTAGTTTCTTGGCTTGTGTTATCTGACTATGCAAGTTATAATTTTGGAAATCAGAGCTTCCAAGCTGAAGAAGTGAAGTGTGTGAAGGATTTTATGTAGGCCTCACTCCAGCATCTATTTACTTTAAGGAGAAACATTCCATTCCTTGTCTCTCTATTGTTCTAGGTTAGCCACCGACCCAGGGGAGATACTTTTGTCTGCAATCATAAATCTCGTATAACAAATTGGCAAATCCTTTAGGGAATGAATCATTACCTTGGTGGTATCCTTGTCAATTGTGTTTTATTACCTCCTTGACAGACCTTTTTTGTACTATCCAACCAATAACAGACCTAGGAAGTCATTTCATTGAACCCTTTTTGTAATTTTTGCGTTGGAAACCTCTTTCATAGGCCTAACACACCCCCTATACCTTAGATAGAGTGTTGCGCCTCACCCTGGCCCACTCTGCACCAATGTTGCAACGCACTGGTGCCTCTCCTGTACCAACGTTGGCCCCTATTTTTGTATGAATGTTTCCTTGGTTGTTGAGCCTCTTTGTGGTCTACCTACTTCCTGCTGAACTTCCATCAGCGTTCAGTGTCTTGTGGTCTCTCTAAAGCTTCTATTTGGTTTGCATTTGTGTTGTTTCCTTTGATAAGAATTGGTTTTTACTTTTCTTTGTTCTTGTCACTTGGTCGCTTGCAAATTGATTTCATTTGATTGTTGGTCACTTAGATGAATTATTGTTCTAGTCCTCATTCTAAAAAGTGTAATTGAACATTTGCATTTTATTTTTCTTAATTTCAAAAATTAAGTGTGGTGAAAATATGTTTTTCATTTCCACCTAGGGTTTTGTGTGTGAAATTAGAGTTCCCTAGTGTGGAATTACACATATTTTCCGTGAAATTGTGTATGCGTGTTAATCACCTTTGGGTGACATCACTTTTGAGTTTAGAAATTTTCATCCAATTTCAGTTTGAGTCCTCTATTCATGAAAACTGAGATTACATTTGATTTCATTGGAACCCTCTTATGTTTGTTTTGAAGAATTCTCTTGCATAGATGACATTTGCATGGTTAGAATTCTCATTTTCACAGCTGGAAAATAAATTGTGCATAGATTACATTTGCATAGTTGTTAGGGGAATCGTGCATAGCTTACATTGCATGATTTGGCATATTTTAATGCTTTGAATTGAATTGGAATAGTGAAATTTAAATATCTAGTTAGGAATCTCTTGTTTGCTTCATATTTGATTGTTGCATCATCATTTTCACCTCTTCCCTACACTATTTAACTTTCATAAAAAATGAAAAGAGTTCATTTTGTCATATTAGTTGCATTATAGGCATGTTCAGGTGACATCGAGTTTTGAGCCTTGACACTAAAACCTAATTTAATATCAACTCTAAAATCCATATCAATTAACCTAAGGAACATTTTTAACATTAATGAAAACATTTAGAGGTCTAGGTTAGAGACATGTTTCGACGTCATTAAACATAGGAGTTGTTGTTGTTTTCCAGGGTTGCATCCCAGGGATGAAATACCATTCCACGTACGTAAGTGTATAAGATTGTTCTCCATGTACCTTCAGGTATATCGAATGGTGCTCCATGCATGAAAAGTATATGGGAACACTCTCATTAATCGATTACACATTAGACAACACTACTACAGACTGCACTCCCACGTACCATCGAGTATATTTTTGGAGTCCCCTATAGGTTTTTATCCATCCATAGGTAACCTCATCTGTCGCCTTTTATACCATGATACACTGAACACAACATTTGGGGAGATTGGCTTTCGTACTTTAAGTCCTTGGTTCGCCAAGGTGTATATTGTAGTTCATGGTTTCTTGGTAAACCATTATGCCTAGTTACCCCTTTGCTTTTTCTGTGTTTATTTATAAAATCAATTAATTGGTTACGAAACACATTCTACCCATGGAACAACTCCTTAGTGAATCTTAGGTTGAGATTAATGGCAACAGTTCCCAAGTCCACCAATCAAGGAAAATCGTCCGACAGGAATCCTGGTCTTTTTCCTTCTTTTGGAAATATTAGTGCTCCTTATATGGAAACATTGACTCTTCCTAGATTCAACATTGGTTTTCTAGTTTGGTTACTTTCGACCCCTATGGTTCCAAAATGTCCAAACTACTTCTCAACTAGGTTCTCCTCTGCTCGAACAATATCAACCTCAAGTTGATCCTAAAGTTGACCCTTTGCCTTCTTCACCTATTGTTTCTTCATCCATTTCTTCCTATTCACTTGGTGAAAGTCTTGATTCTAGTAACTAGGGAGCTAAGAAGAAGAAGAAAAGGACAGTGAAGAAGAAACAAAATAAGTAGGGGACCAACCAAGCAACCATTTCTACAGACACAACTAGTATGGAAAACTATTCCAATCAATCCCATAAAGTCAAATTCCCTTGCATGTTATGTAAGGGTGACTACCTTATTAGATATTGCCTTGGCATTCCAAAGGTATTAGAAGTGTGGTCTACAGGCTCACATTGACCTTTGTCATCAACTTCTAGAGGTCATGTTGGTGAAAAACCCTCAACTTGTGATAGTAATGTCCATGGGAAAAAGGGTAAAGTCAAATTTCCCTGTAATTTATGTGAGGAAATCATCATATTCACCTTTGTCCTTATATGGATGAAGCCTCAAAAGTGTTGGAAAATGTTACAACTTCTCAGCCACGACTTTCGGCTGGTTACCGGAAGCTTTCTCCCAATCCTCCACTAGTTGATGAAGTGATTGATCAGAATCCATCTCCAATCAATCCCTCTCTCTCTGATTATGAATCCCATGAGTTTGTTCCCAACCAAACTTTGGCTGAGAAAATAGTTGAATCGATTCCACCTTCATTTGATCATGCCTTTCCCGTAGAGAGTGAAGTTCATACCACTCAGGTTCTTCTCGTTTATTCAAATTCCAAGGAACTGGGGGGAAATCATCCCATTCCCACGGCACAGGGGGAAATCCTATCGTTCCCATAAAACAAGGGGGCAATTATCCCATTCCCACGACACCCCCTCCAAATAGTATGGTCACTTCTGTTGATTGGAGTTGACTGACAGGATATCGTCTTCCTCCTTACGTGCCCTTCCAGATCATATTACAAGATTATAATGTGGTTGTACCTAGCACAATCATAGATTAAGATATGTTTGTTAGTATTTTGTCCTCAACTACTTGGTAAGATTTAGGTTCTTCACAATTTGTGTCCATTACCCACAATCTATTGGATTTTAACAAAGGAACTAGTTAACTATTAGGGATCCTTACTAAGTTTCCTATTACTTTGGGAGGAAAGAATGTCTATATTGATGTGATGGTAGTGAAAGGCCCTATGGATTTTAATTTACTCCTTGGGTGTGACTATGTTTATTTCATGGGAGCTCTTGTCTCTTCACTCTTTTGTGTGATGTGTTTCCCACATTAAGGAACTATCATGACTATTGACTAGCTTTCGTTCATTGGTCCTAATTTGGGTAGCAATTAAACAAAATGCCTAAATGGTCCTTATATGCAAGTAGTATATTCCCTACCACAAGTTAATTATATGGCAGCCTATCTCATTCACATACCTACTAATGAAGATGGGCCTTTCACTGTCTTCTCAACTTCTTTCGACCTAGATCCAATAGGAGGTATGGTGGATCATTTATTGATGAGTTTGGAGCCTAATCTACCAATTGGATCCTTTGATATGTATCCCTTCTAGAGCATTTTTCTCCCATCTTTGAGAAACTCTTGGAAGCCATGACCTCTTGGTGGTCATGATCAAGGTCCTGAGAGCACAATTCCTTTCCTTGTGTCAAGCTCCTTAAAAAATGAAACAAGGTCCTTGGAGCAGAGTTCCTTTCCTTGTGTCAACCTTGTTAGAAAATGAAACAAGAACCTCGAAGCATAGTTCCTTTTCATGTGTCAAGCTCCTTAAAAAATGAAACAAGGTGTTGAAGTACAGTTCCTTTTCTTGTGTCAAGTTCATTAAAAAATGAAACAACCTCTTATGAGGATAGTTCTTTTACTATGTCAACCTCATTAAAAAATGAAATAAGTTCCTAGGAGAATAATTCTTTTCCTGTTTCAAGATCATTAAAAGATGAAATAGATCCCCTTTTAATTAAATGCTTTGATTATATCTCATAAATTCCTTGTTGAGTCTTTCACTTGATCTCGTAAATGAACCTTCATTCTATCCACCTATTAGTACCCAATAGTCTACTTAGGTGCATGAAATGAAGTTTGGGAGGCATTTACCTTGAATTGAGTCATTATGCTGGGGGCATGCAAACCAATTTCAAGCATTGTTTCTCATGTTTCAAGATTATGTAAAAATGAAACCATTCCCATTTTATTCCTCGTTATTTCCATTTTTTATCAGCCTATTTTTTACCAGATGAGCCTTGGTTTTCTCATTCCATTGTCACCATCTTCTTGGCTGATCATACACTTTCACTTGGTTGTTTTATGCTTTCCTAAGGAATCATTCTAATGAGTGGGATTATTAACCAACCTCTTGACCCTTGCATGTTTTGGGAAATTCCATCATGATCAGAACCAGTTGCTACCCTTTATACCACTCGTTCCTCCAAGAGGAGTCATATTTCATCTCTTTTCAGACTCCCAAAATATGAAAAGATTGTCGAGCACCTATATTTTCTAACTTGTAAAAGTAAATGAAAATACATCTACTCATTATAAGTTTAACCCTTTTCCAGGCTAAGATAGACTAACTACAAAAAATGAATACCTTAGTTGAAAATGGATAAGAGGTTCTCTTGGGTATTTTTTTCTACCTTTAGGGCCTAAGGGATTATCTATGAAAAAGGACATCTAAAGTTTTCTTTTTTCGCCTGTTTTTCAAACTCTCTAAACATGACAAATATGTCGAGTTTTACCTTCACTGGACTCGTTAAAACATCAAAAATTGATGGAATTGTCGAACATGACAAGGCCGAACCACTCTTTATCATGGTTTGTTAAATATACTCGGAGGGATTCATCCAAAGGATGAACTTACAGATCAAGCATATGTTATCCTCCTCAAGCTTGTTAAAAAATAAAGAGGTACTGACCAGTATGGTTAGGTAAATTGGGAAAACAAGGGATTACATTTTTCTAATGGTAGAGAGTCTCTCTTGAACACGAAACTCTTCCACTTGACCTCCATGTCTATTAGGTTGGGTAATTTTTTTTCTTTTAGTTATCATACCATTTTTAGAACCTCCATCTCAGTTTTGGGTCAATGCTGCCAACTCCATTCTGTCTTGCCAGTGTGTTGAAGAGAAGTCATTCAGTTTATCTCTACTACAATACTCTTAAGCCTTCATTTCATGTTTGCCTTTCCTAATCCAGTTCCATATCAACATCGTTCTGATCATTTTGTCTCAATCATCATACCCATTTCGGGTCGTTGATGGGGGATACATCAAGGCCTTCCTGCGATGGGTCGCTTCCTATCGACATCAATACATCACCCAGGAAGTTGACTTAGAAACAACCCTTGGTAACTTGGTTCTTTTGTACATCAATGTCAAGTTTCCTCACTCTCAACGACAGGTTTACATCAATGGCCTTCGACCGAAAGATTTTGTTTGATGTTCTACATCAACTCATTTATTCACACCATACATATTGTACTATGGTACCATGAGAGCCATTAACATCATCGATGATTTCTCTCACCTCCATTAACGACTTACATCATTGGCCAGTAATCAGATGGTGTCTACCATGTTTGACTCCAACTCATTGATTCACATGGTTAGACTCATACTTTGATTGGTCATGTGAATGAGATAGAAGACCCAAAATCTAGTTTCATCCATCGTAGCTGTGATTTTAGGATTATACATAGATCATAATGTATGACGGTCATGATCATATTGACATTCATCCAGACATGGGTCCACTAGTTGCATCTATGGACACGTCAATTTATCATTGTACATGTTATGTTAGCTTATGAGTTGAGCATGGGTATGCATTCCTCAACATACAAATATGTCATGTTGTAAATCTATTGTAACATATGAATCTCGCTGGTTGTCCTTGATCCCTACTTGTCACAAGATAAAGCACTTGAGTCATCATTCATCATCCCCGACTTTGTACTTTAGGGGTCATTTTGTTATAGGCCATTTTGTCACATCTAATTAGTGAGCCTCCTAATGGGATCAATCAACATCCTATCCCCCCTTGTCACCATTTTTCACAAATCCCTAAGAATGTATCATTCATTTCCTACAATTTGAGCCCTAAACTACTTCATCTTACCCAGTTTAAGGACCAACACTCCCTATAAGCCTACTGAGGTGTGTTTACCAGCAGGTTTCTCCATTGTGGCCTACGTTGGTCACCAACAGGTTGCTCCCCTTTACACTTGTGTTGGTTCTATAAATCCAGGAGAATGATCGAGATTCTGGAAGCTTCACCTTCCAAGAGTTTCCATAACTTGTTAGAAGTACTTACCTTGGATAAAACATTAAAATCCTATCCATCCCTACATTGGAGTTTTCACCACTTATCCTTTGATTCTATCCCTCCACATTAACCGTGGATTTGTTACCCTAGAATGGTAATTGGATAAGAAATATTAACTTATATTGCTTCTCAATGTAATTACAACCTTCTATGAGGTTGGGGTTGGCTTTTGGAGAATAATTCTTCCCTTATTTTGCTGTAGTGAGTGGTCATCATTCCATGCAATTAGGGTGATTGGAGGTGAATATTGTGACAAGGAAAGGACAAGTTAACAACTTGGAGGATCTCTCATACAATATCAACTGCTACTTATGATTGAATCTCCTTCCATTTATAGTAATGCAACGGATTCACTATTTCCATATATGTGTATTGTTTTACTTATTTCAATACCATGTTGATCTATTGAATGAATTACTTAGATGATATTGCATACATCTCATATTTTTTTGGCTTGTGTTATCTGACTATGCAGGTTCTAATTTTGGAAATAAGAGATGGGATTGGAGCTTCCAAGTTTAATGAGGATTGAAGCATGCGAAGGATTCCAGGTAGGCCTCACTCTATCATCTATTTACTTTAAGGAAAATCATTGTGTTCCTTGCCTCTTTGTTGTTCTAGGTTAGGCACTGAACTAGGGGAGATATTTTTGTCCACAATTGTAAATCTCGTATAACAACCAGTACTTGGAAATATGATCCCAAACAACTAAATTAGAGTCAAGGTAAATGATCCTATCTAGGTAGGATGGCAATATATCGACCAAGCAAGTGCAAGAACAGTTCAATGGCTGATCCAGTGCCTCCCTAATGGATTAATATATCTTATTCTTGACAATATTCTCATCAACGTGATATAATTTGAAGTGAAAATATGGAAAACTCGCCTAAAGTGTAGCCTTAAGATAATGTTGGCATTGGGAGACTAGGAAATTGAAGACCACATTCTCGGGACAAGAATTATGTTTGAGAATCGAAAAAATTCTAGTGACCAATCCTTTCAGATAAAAAGCATCCAATGCCATTGCTATATGCATGGCCATAGTATCACAATTATTTGCATCATAATTTTCTTGCTCTTTCTTTTGGGAGTAAGTTGATTTCCATGACACAGGTGTGGAGATGATGCATTCTTTACCATTTCTAAAATCCAGAGCTTCTTGGAAAATCTAAAGGGTCAACAATCATCGTCGTATATGGAGCCGATCCAAGAGCTCACTGGGAAGCTTTGTTAAACTAGAACTATCTGTGCCATCATTATTAGCTTGAAAGCTAACCTTCCTGTCCTGTAGGACTTTGGTGGCCAATAAGATAGTACTTCTCAACTATATCAAAACTAGGATGCTTGCAAATAGAAAGAAAGAAGACACACTCGTTCTTGGAAACATGTTTTCCTTTAAAGCTTCTGGAGGCTTCAATCGACAAGCTTTGGATATGTGTCTCAACTATATATAAATATTGTGGGCAAAATTGCTTCGCTATACTTGAGAAAAACCGCAGACCTAGTCAGCCTCAAGAATTAGATGTGGTTGAGGGTAGATGACCAAAATTTAGCATTCAACATGTCAAATATATTCAGGTTTCAAGCACTAAATACTAAATATTTTTTTGACAAACCAGACAAGAAGACAAAGATCCAAATCATAAACTGCATCTGAACCAGTTGGCTTGGCATTGATATGAATGTGGGAGGACAATAACAAGTAAAAAATAGGAGAAGAGGGAGGAATTCTAGGACAAATGAAGATTTCACATCAACCTATGTATTCATGGAAAAGGGTATCCACAACACTGCATATTGGAACAATTTATGGCTGAAAGCCAACACATCTGAAACTTTTATAGAACCTTGATTTCCATTTAGTCATAACCTATCTCTAATACCACAGATATGGATCTTGGGGGGATCAATATCTGAGCAATTTCCACACCAAGAAGCATGATAAGAAACCCACGCAATAAACCAATCCAAAAATTAAATCATAAAATTAAATTTTTTATTACATCGAAATTATGATTACAACTACATTGTGTGGAAAATTTGTTCTCTTACAAAGTGAGGCTCATTATTTATAGCCTTTTTTTAGTTACATTACCATGGGTGGGAAAATACCATGGGTGAGTTATTTATGGCCTTTAGTTACATTACCATGGGTAATTGTTCATTTGGATCACCTCCACATAACCAGTGTGCTCCATTGAAATTATATTTTGTAGGAGCAACTTTAGATGATTGACAATGACTTTTGAAACAATATTATATATCACATTGCATAAATATATTGGTCTAAAGCTACCCAAAACTTGAGTTTTATCAGACTTTGGTACTAGTTTTAATAGCCTAGCATTTAAAGGTTGGAAATAAAGAGCATGTATTGTGATATTACTCCACCAAGTCATGGTCTTCTTCACTATGGAGGTGCCAACAAGATTGGAAAAAACTAGTGATGAACTTGTCTAGACCTAATGCTTTGTTTATTTGGCATGAACATTACTTGTTCTTCGAATTTGACATAGGATACCTCTCAAATTAAGGAAACATTATGATATTGTTGAACAAACATTTGGATGTTTTCATAATCTTTTAAATTAGACTCCATCAAATTTGATTTGGTTCAGCTAAAAGCGATCCATAATATCTAACCAATTCTTTCTCCATATCTTTATGATCTGTCAGTTTTCACCCTACTTAATCTTTGAGTGAAAATACCTTGTTATAATGTATGTGTTTAATCATCAATTTATTAAAAAACTTTGTGTTCTTCCCCCATTTTCAAATCGAGTGGGCTATTGAATTTTTACTCCACAACAATCCTTTTGTTGCCTTTTGTCCTTTGTTTTTCTGAGAATTTCTCCTTCTTTTGCAACCAACTTCTTAGTTTTTCCCTCCATAATTATTTGTCATTGAACCTCTTTCATTTATACCTAAAACTCTTGTTTTTCTTGGAAAATATTTAAAAAATTCTCTTTCTTCCATTTTTTATTTTTCTGACATAAAAATATTGAACTTTGGTGAAACTTGGCCATATTGGAGGGCCACTAGACTTGAATCTCTTCCCACCATGCCTTTTCCTTATCAAGGAAGAACGGATCCTTAAGCCAACAAATCTCAAATATGAAAGGCCTATTTTTATGGGAAACTTTCATGTCTATTTCTAAATAGATTGGCTAGTCATATGGACTTGTACAAGGAAGAATATACTCTTCAAATAATACATCCACTTATAAGAGATATTTTGAGACTAAAAATTTATCCAAGCGTAAGGTTATTTGGTTCTCATTGTCATGACAATTATCCCAGGTCAATACTCTATTGAGTATTTCCAGGTTAACCAACTTGATTTGTTACATGGATTGTTGAACTATTGGGAGTCTATATCCAAGCGACGAATACCTCACTTCTTTTCCTCCAATGATGTGACCAAGTTGAAGACTTTTCCTAGAACCCATAACTTATCTTGGTGAACTCTCTAATACTAGCCAAGTTTCTAAGAAATATTTCCTTTTTGTTCACTATATTGGGTCCATAAACTATTGTCATGTGTCTCATTTATTTTGATCCTAGGTAGTGGAATCTACCAGATATTATCCTTGGGGTAGCCATCCAATTTGTAAATTATACCTTGTTTGGATTGCATAAGATAGCCAATCCCCCTGATTTCCCTAAGACATCTAGTAGTATGGTTTGACTTCCTCTCCAACAATAGGAGGATAATAAGCTAACTTTATCATGTTTATTTCTTTATCCTTCATGTAATTTATGAATTCTGAACTCCCGCCGTTCAGGTATAAGATAGCTTCACTATTATACTCCTGCTTTCAGGTGCAAGAGAGTACCATATTCATTTGTCAATTGTTGGCTTCAATAGGTGAGATTGAATTATTTTTTAAAAGTTATGCAATTGTTTGACTCTTGACGACCATTCCCAAGGATCAATCCATGCATGATTGATCTATAATCTAGCTAGTTGGTATCATTTGCAACATTTCTCTAATGAGTAATTTTGCTTGCCACAATGTGACAAGGATGGAGATCAAAACAATGATCTTCCATGTGACCTTTTCTTTGACAATGTTTACATATCGGTTTTTCTTCAACTTTCTCATGACTTGTTGATGTTACTTGATCAAAAAATCCTCCACTAATGAACTTGATCGGCTTAGAATAATCTGGGATATGCAAGTTATTGTCATCTTTGTCATATCCTAATCCTCATCGAGTTTTGTTACTTTGGAATTCTTCCCATGAATTGATAATTGGGTTGGAAGAAGCAAGTTCAATTTGATCGTGGAAAACTTCTACACTTGAAGTTGTTTGGATGAGTTACTTGGAATCAACAACTTTGTCTTCATCTCTATGGTTGAATGACTTGGAAGCATCACTCTTCTATTGCAAATCATCGATTTCTAGTTGTGACTCTAGTTGAAGAAACTAAATTGTCTCATGTGCTTGATGTAAATTCATTGAAATATCAACAAGAGTTTCTTTGCTGATTTGCACCATGTCTTCAGTGGTTGAGAGGATCAAATTGTTAAGAATCTGTAACAATTGAATTCTTTTCACCATGTGAACTTGCTGGAACTCATGCTTTCTTTCTTTTAATACTTTCTAGATTTCTAGAGATCGCTTACTTGAATGCTTGATCTTGCTTTCTTGAAGTCACGCTTGCTTGATTTAGTTTATCACGATTGCTTGATTTAGTTTATCACGATCAATTGATTTGGAATTTGCTTGATATCTTGCTTTGTTAAACTTGTTTTCTTTGATTCATGCTCACTTTAATAATTGAATACTAGAACTCATGCTCACTTGTTGTAGATATGAACAAGCTTAATTGTTGTTTGAATATCACTTTTTCTTTCTTTAGAGTTGAAATTTCTTGCTTGATGTTGTGCACTTTTTTACTTACACTTTTCAATTTCTTGAACTCGCTCACTTGATTGATCAAAAGAAGGGTGTCAAATACCCTCGAAAATGCACCCAAGAGAAATGCTTACAATGATTTGAATGACTCAGTTAAAAACAATGGACTCACTTGGTTTAATTGATTCCCTATCAATTCAAACCATGGGTGTCAGGTTCAACTGAGAATTCACCCTTACAATTCAACTCAATTTGACTTTGATTACAAGCTAACTTACAAATTATGATTTGCATGTTACAATTTTGTATTAGCTTATTCTTTAAAAAAATGGTAAAGGTGCATTTTCCAAAATTTTGCTTTTGAATTGATGCAAATGTTGTTGATGTAGATGACAACTTTATTAACTTGATTGGATGTTGATGTAGAATCATCTTTGAATGCTAATGTTGACAACTTGATTATGTGTTGTAGCTTCTTGATTGATTGTAAGTTGCTTGATTACATAAGATGGAAGAGAATTTATTATGTGCATGAATTTTTTTAATTTTTTGTGTGCTCCATGTGTACCATATTGCAAGGATAGTGTCAAAAATAGACACAAAAAATAAGCAACATAAAGAATCATGCGCCATCACAAACATACTCATGGTGTACTTGGGATCACCTTATTCAATTTCTGGCAGATCTAGGACACAATCACCACCAAAAATATATGTTTTATTAAATATGGGAGTACATCAACCTTCACCTTCTCAAGCAATGATAATTCCAAGCTTGAAACCCCTTAAAACAACCTGTATTCAAAATTGAATTTACACCAACTCTATTATCCTCCACAATATCCCAAGGCTGAGAAAGGAGATCAAAGGAGGTAACCTCAAACCACTTCGGTTCAACAACCAACCCTACTAAACCAGAGAGTGATCTCTCTATGAATTCACAACCAATGATGACAGAAATGGGAAAAGATGTTAAGCTAGATATGTTAGGCTCGGGTAGGGTTTTGAATTTTAGGGTTTTGGTGCTTGATAACAGATGAAAACCAGGTAGCTAGGTCAAAGGATCAAATGGTTACAAAAAAAAATATAAAGAGGAGTAAGGTAGAAATGCTTTTGTGATGGTTTTAAGGTTTGTCAGTGTAGTGTAGTGTTTTAAAGAGAAATATATCTTAATGATCATGTGCACCATGAATTCATTAAGTAAGAAGGAAAATACACAAATGATTTTCCCATCAAAACAGAGCTTTATGCAAAGAATTCAGATTATAACCTTTAAGGAAAATCACTGAAGAAATAAGATATGGAAATGAGAGATGTATATCATTCATAAAAAACTATAACAGAGAACATGCTTCACTACAAACTCATTGCACATGAATTCCTAGATAATAGCTGCAAATTGCTCCTTTGATTTCTTGAATAAAGAGTTGAAGTACAAGCTACAAGTGTTCTCATCTCTAATTTCCAACCTTGTGTTTGACTAAAAAAAACATTCGTATAGACCAAGACACAATTTCCCCACTATTAGGGAATGAATCCCTCAATGTAGCATTAGTTACATGAAAAGCTCAACCAAAACCCTAAAAACTAGGGAGGTTCAAACAAACCCTCTATTTACAAAAAATGATACGTTTGAACTCAAATCAAGTTTTAAGAGCATGAATATAAGTCAAAATTATTATACCAAAGCTTATTTACACATAATTACATCATTAAGACGTCAAAATCTAAAAATTACATCATTAGGTCGAGATCTGTTGAAAAGTTGATGAAGAAAATCTCTCACAGGGATATGTGCATCGTCTGGATTGCAAGAGGCCTTTGGAGGCCTTCTTGTGCTCCAAATTATGAGCTTGATAGCTCATTGGAAATCTATGGATCTCTCATTTTCATTTGACTCATAAAGAAATTGATTTGGATACTCCATCAGGGAGAAAATTTTATTTTACCAAGACTACTCCAATATGCACAGTGCCTATTTCAAAAACAGCGGCAGAAAGTGATTTTGTGACCGCTTTTTTAACATTTTATCTCAATTAGCCTACTAAAAATTTTGCAAAAGTGGATAGCTGAGATTATTAGGCAATTATCTATCCAATTGTGGTGATTTTTTGGCAAAATTATCGCCGAGGAAAAATCGTAGTGCCTATGCGTTGCGCTTATAGTTGTTTCTGAGTCTCAAAACAGGCTAAAAACTACCAAAAATTCCAAAATGAAAAAAAAATATCAAAATTTCTTCAAAATTTCCCAGTGAAGTCATCATATGATATTTCATGCCATGAGAGAGGCCTCGGTAAGTAGATCAATCTTTTCTTTGTCCTTTTGGCTAATTAGGTTTTCCTTGAGCTTTTTCTTCAATTGCTTGATTTTGACTTGGGATACCATGTTCTTTGTGTAGTAATGCATGGCCATGTGTATTTGCAATTTATTGTAGCTCATTTCATTCTTGAGGAGCTTCTCTAAGTGGCCATTGACTTGTCAAGCCAATATACTATGTCTGCATTGATCTCTCTAGCAATTAATTCATTCACAGTGATTTGACCTCTAGGTGGAGAAATTTCTTTTTGCAGCTCAAGGGATCTCTTGAGACCTCTTATTCTTGGTTTCCCTAGTGTGCTTTGCTGTTATTTATCCTCTAAATCATCCAAAAGAACCACTACTTTTCCTTTTACATCCTCCTTCTTCAAATTTTCTATGTGCTTGTTTTGGAGCATTTGGTTTACTTTCAATTGCATGTTTTCTTGTTGTAAGCATGCTATCAAAGAATTTTCCTCTTTCAACCTACGTTCCAACATTTTTATCTTCACTTCCTTGTCTGTTATGATTTCCTTGCAACTTTTTCCTCATGATCTTTCTCCATATCTGTCACATTGGTGCCTGAATGAGTGAATTCCTCATGTTGTGGGGATGCTCTTTGTTCACATGTTGTAGGCTTGGCCCTTTCAACAATATCTGTAGAAAACACAAGCCTTTTTCCTCTGGAATAAGTCTTAGTCACTTCTGCCGTAAAAATCCTCTTGGTAGGTCTTCTTGAAGAAGCTACCTCTTGCTATGTTGGTGAGTTTAGAGGTCTTGATTCACTACTAGATGTAGCTGGAGAAGCTTGGGGAAAAGCTAAATTTGCAAAGCCATCAAGACAAATTTACCCATGCCAATTGATGAAAAACTAGAATTTTCACCAAGCCATGATGAAATATAATAGTATGATGATTTTCTCCCATCTTTTGTACCTTCTCAGTCATTTTTGTTAGGCTTTTGTAAAGATAGTAAGGCAAGTTAAGTAGCTTCACACCAGTGAAATGCATCAAAAGCCTCATGTGGTACTAATTCAACCTTGAATACCTACCCTCACATGTAAAATATTTCATGATAAATCTCATGATAGGGTAATATCTATATGGAAAAACATGTTTTGGAGCTATCTTATATGGTGGTTTCAAGTACATCTTATAACTTTGAAGGTCAATGTCTCTTTTATTAAACCAATTTTATCCAATGTTTTGAATCGATGTGGATGTAGAGATGACTTCCCTTGAAAGAGTGATCTCAATTCGTACTAAAGTCACCTTATCCCTCCTCAACTTGGTGGAAAAAGCACCGGTTAGTTTTTCATGAAACCTAAGTTGCTCAATTCTCTGGCAAAAGGCAAGACAACCAACATCTTCAAATGACTTTCTAATGGAATGTGATGATATGATATATTAGGTTGAGGTAGGCTCATATCTAATGAGCTTCCATCCTTTATGTCTCTTTTGTTCATATGATTTAGAATCCATGGAAAAAGATAGCTCTATGGGGAGAAATTAGGGTTTTACTTGTAGGAATTCATATAGCTTGAGGAAATTAAGGGAAATGAAAGAGATAGGGAGCTTGTAAATTCTTGGGAAATTTTGGGAGGATAGTGAGGGACGTTAGGGAGCTAAGGAAGGTGGAATTTCAAAATTGTGGGTGAGGGAAAGGGCTTTAAAGAGGGAAAACATAGTCCTAGCCTAGGAAAGTATACTCAAGGCTAGGGTTTATGTAAAAATGATGAAATTTAGGGATGGATTTGATAGGGGTTGTTTTGGAATGTGTAATTATGGTAAGAGGAGGTGTATAGTCATCACGACACAAGTTTTGATAATAATTCTATCACGGAAATCATGAAATCATGACAACTGTCTTCAAAATCCTAGGAGAGGCAAATGAAACTTAGCAACACAAATAAGAGATTAATTGAGAAAATAAGAGGCCACCAACCTCGATTTAATGTGACACAACCTGAATTTGATGAAAGAAATGACTACAAAGTAGTTTGCAACTCTTTGATGAAAAACACAACAGTCCAAGGAAATGTGCAGCGCAACTAAGGATAAGCACAATGCTGAAAAGAAACTCAGCTTTGGGTATGAAAATACTGAACTTTAGTTGGCAAATGTGAATTTTCTTGGTAGAGTAATGTCTTGTAAAATTAAATGAGTAAATGGAGAGTGAGTTTTACTCCTCTATAGCTTGTGGAAATCGATTTTTACTTACATATGGTAGTGGACCCACCATCATTTTTCATAACTTGACTTTGATGTATCTTTACAATGCAACTTCATAACTTTATGAAATTATTACATTATGAATGAGATAAAAAACATTCTTTAAAACCTTTTATTAACAACTTGACTTTCACAACTCCTTTATAAAATGATTTTAATGGTGACATGACTAATTTTCAGGAAATTAACCCTATGACCCAGTGGTGACCCAACATTGACATATGAGATGAATTATAACCATGATGACCATGTCACTCTTTCAAAAAGGAATGACCTAACCATGCTGATGTCCATTGACCATGAAGGGTGAAAGGGGTAGTAATAAACCTAGAAAACTAACCAACGACCAAAGTTTTATTGAAAACCTATTTGAAACCATAAAAATTTGACCTAAGACCCTAACAATAACTTTAAAAGAGCATAATTTGATAATTGGTGATTAACAAGACTGACAGACACTAACATTAGCTCCAATTAGGGATGTCAGCTCCTTAGGAGGTGTCAAGAACATTGTAGACTAGGTAGCCTTAACCATTGGGCATGGAGTCAAAACACAAAGACCAAACTCAAAACTCAAAACTGACTGACTAACTGAGTTTGACAAACAACAAAAAAAATAAACTGATTCATTCAAACCAACAGCTAGTCAAAGAAGCCTTATGGCCTTCTCCTTGGGCTTCAAGCTCCCATGATAGCCACTTCACACTCTAGCAGGAAAGTAAATTGGTGTATACAATGATAATGAAAATTTCCAGAAATTTCTCATGTAAGGTAGTGCTTGAGAAGCATACCATTGACTGTTGCTCCTGAATAATATTGTCCATTCATTCCTTCTAGCAAATAAGCATTCTTGCCTCTCATAGTTGAGATTCTATATAGTCCTTTCCATAGATTTTCAAACTTACGGTGCTTGCCCTTTTCTTCATTCCGTGCATCCCAATGAAGAACTACATCATCTTTATTCTTTGCTACACATCATTTGGTTCACTATCCACTTCTTGCAAAATCTTCACGACCTGGACAACAAGAGATGAAGGAAAGATAGTATCAACCCCGTACACCAACTAAAAAGGTGACATGCCTATGGATTTCTTGCTACTTACTTTGTCCACCCATAAAGAATTGATGAGCTTCTTATGCCATTTTTTCTTGTTGACCTCCAAAACCTTCTTGATTATGTTGATCAATGATTTATTGGAAGATTAAGCTAGCCCATTCCCTTGTGGGTAATAATCGGTTGAATGCCCCAATGTGATATGATACTTTTCGTAGAATTTCACCATCTTTTTTTACTTAAAAGCATCAACATTTTTAGCAATTATCTTCTCCGGGCATCCAAATCTTGACAAAATATTAGATTCCATAAAATGAATAACTATAGAATCAGTAGCTTTCCTGGTTGGGATCCCTTCAATCCATTTCATAAAATAATCCATTGCAGTTAGGATCCATTTCTGTTGGGCTAACAGTGAAGGATGGATCTCCCCAACAAAATCAAGACCCCACTACTGGAATGGAGCCAAGACCGAAATAGGCTACAATGGTAATGGTAAAAGTTTTCCTTTATCCTGAAAATTATGAAATTCATGACAACTCATCATAGTTTTGTACACATCAGTGAAAAGATTCAGCCAATGAAAAGGAGTCCTCGAAATTTTGTTGGTTGTAGTTTTCTAGAAGTGGTGGCGACTACAGTCTCCTTTGTGGAAGTCACTCATCGCATCTTTTGCTTCAATTTCGAGAAGACAATTCAACAACACACCATCTGGATCATTCGAAAATAAGATACCATCAAGAATACAGTATTTTGAAGCTTTCAATTTTAATGATCTGCTCCTACTTCTTGGAACTTCCAGTGGAGGATTCAAATGCTGCAATGCATAGACTATGTCAGAGTACCAAGGAGATGAAGTAAACATTTATGATACCTGTGCTTGTGAGTCTTCCACTTCTTCTCCAGAGAGGGCTGCAATTAGATTGATATCCAATGCATGCAAGTTAGATTCAGCCATGAGCTTTGCCAAACCTTGCCCCTTGATCAACTTTATCGGTTTTATCTCCAAATCATATTCTAGCATTGGTGCCATCCATTTCCCCACCTACCTTATGGACCTGTTTGCATAAAAACTTCCTTCAGTGCTGCTGTTGGAACAAAATCTAGAATGTGTGAATACAGAATGTAAACCCGAAAGTCCTTAAGAGCTTTCACCAAGGCTAAAGCTTGTTCTCAATAATGTTGTAATTTAGTGCTGCATCTCTTATAGTTCGAGTGAAAAAATCTATGGGATGTTAATTTTAATCTTCCCTCTTTTGCATTAGGACAACAACTAAAGTATGCTCGGAAGTGAATGCAAATATAGAAAAATCTGAAGTATAATCAGGACTGATCAAAGTGGGGGCAGTAGACAATGAAAATTTAACTGCATTGAATGATTTCTTAGCATCTTAAAACCATCTTATCTCATTGCCTTTCTTCCTCATATTAGTCATCTCTCTCAAATGTTCAACATGGTTGGGGATGAACCTCTTTTGTTTCTTGGAAAATCTAACTGTTGGATTGCTTCAACTCTTGTAGGGTCAATGCGAATACCATCTTTAGAAATAATGTGTCCTAGTAGTTTGTCTCTTCCATGAAAAACAATCTCTTTTTTGGATTCAGCAAAATGACGAATTTTCTGTATCTCTGAAAAATAATTCTTAGATGGTATGGTGTAAGTGTTCTTCATTAGATTTGGAAAAAATTGTGAGATCATGCAAATAAATAACTTGAAATACATCCTTTTCATTGGTAAAAGCAATGTCCATTACTCACTGAAAAGTGGCCCCTGCATTCTTCAATCCAAACGACATATTAGGGTACATAAAAGTACCCCATGGTGTCATAAAGGTTGTTTTCAATTGATCATATTCATGCACCAAAATTTGGTTTTAGCCCGAGTATCCATCAATAAGTGACATCCTGCAAGACCCAACTACCCTCTGCAAAATATGGTCCATCTTTGGAAGAGGATAATTTTCCTTTAAGGACACTTTGCTCAAGTTCTTGAAATCAATACAAAGAAGAATCTCCCCCGTCTTCTTCCTTACTGGCACGAGATTTGACATCCATTCATAAAAATGAATAGGAACTATGATACCAAATTTGTAAAGTCTATTTACCTCTTTCTTAATGGATGAAAACAATTTGGGATTAATCCTCCTCAACTTCTGGCGGAATGGCTTCTCATTAGGCTTGACTCGTATAATATGTTGGATGATATTCTTGTCATACACTTTTCAATCTAAAGAGTCCCAAGAAAATACATCAGAAAATTCTGTCATCAAAGAAATGCACTTAATTTTCACCTCAGGGGGTAAAGACTTCAACAATTTGACCATCTTAGGCTTGTCAGTTGTACCAACGTTTATATATTCAACACCTTTTTCTATGGGGACCATTGTGGGATTCTTGGCAACATCATCATGATCAAATAACTCTTCCAAAGGCATGAGACCTCATGGAATGTTATTGTCTTTCAACTGCAACACTTCAACCTCAGTTGCTTTAATTTCCTGATAATTATTATCACATGTATCATCAATATGGAAATTTAGGAATTCATCCTCCATCTGCAAAAAATTATTAATATGCTTATCATCCCAAAATATGTTCTAATATCTCAGATTTTTAGGGACAATTGGATAATGCTTAACATTAATTGAATACTTCGTATTAGAGTGGATGGGGATCTTAAACATACTTGCTGCAATGGCGAGGGAATCAACCAAAAAATTATGATTTCTAGGATTCAAAGACAAAGTATATTCTGAAAAAGTTTTGATAATATCAAGGACAACATTTCGATAAGATCGCATCCTTGGATTCTTGACCTGGTGCTCCCCTTTTACCTATTTAATTACCAACTCTGAGTCACCATAAACTGAAATTTTCTTTGCTCCCAACGTTTTGAGAATTTTAAGGCCAACAATCAATGCTTCGTACTCTGCCTCATTATTTGAGCAATCAAAAGCCAACTTATATGAAATTAATCTTACATTCCGAGGGACATTACCTAACTGATTTAAAGGACCATGAATCCACATGCCAATCCCAACTCCTTCCTTTCCCAATGCACCATCTAACTCCATGGTCCAAAGACCATCTTCTTCATCTGGAAACTAAAATTTGGAGGGATGATCTATCGGACTTTTTGCGAGATGACTCGTCTTAACAATTTCTGTTTGTTGCACTAATTCAATAATCTTTTCAGGTGAACTTTCTGCCTGCAAACATTTTGCAACCTTTTTCTCTTTTTCTGCAATCAAATCTTCCTGTACACTACTTATAACTTCATAAAGTTTTGAAATCTCTACAATCTGACTGTCATCATCTACTAGACTCATATCACTATACAAAATGAAAGACTCTAGGCTGGTATGTAGAACATGGATTGGGTGATTATTAGGTCTCTCTTTTCTACTAGTCATGAGTTTCATATTTTCCTCTCAGTACAATTTTCTAAGCTTCCCAAATATAGGTATACTAGCATACGAGAAGTCAAGTTATAGGGTCCTTTCAAATTTTCTCCCCAAGGCCGTGAGAGAAACATGCCAAACTATGAAGGTATATCAACGACAACCACATCCATCAACACATTCTTAGATAGAATTTGGTCGAGGGACACTACTAAATCTTTGATAAGACTGAGTCATTTCACTCTTCTCGAATCAAATGAGTAGAGGTCATGGTATGGTCGGGTGATATCTAATCCCATTTTGTCCATAATGGCTTTTGGCATAAGGTTATGTGAGGCCCCAAAATCTAACATGGAATTATGGAGGATAAACTTATGGAGTTTCAAACTAATATAAAAATGTGGGACTTCACTATCTTCAGGACTTCCCTCTACAGTTGGACCAAACAAAATTGTAGGCTCATCGTTGATAACATTAACTGTATTTGACATCTAATCTACTTTCAACATCTTAGCAATCTGAGATTTGTATTTATCATTCTTGACTAGTTCAATTAGAGGAATTGAGAATTTAAACTTAGAAATTTCATTTGCTAAACTAAACAAATTGGATTGCTTATCTACCTCTTTCGAAGTGGTGTCCTTATTTTCAAGCTGTCCTTTGGTTTGAGTCTCCTTTCTTTGACCTTCAATTTGAGCCTCCTTGTCCTTCCCTACATTGTTGGTAGAAGCTTCATTGGTCTTATCCCAACTTAGAATAACAATATCCTTTTCTTTATTTTGATCTGTAGGGGATGCTTCTTTGTCTTGTGCATCTCTCTAAGAATTTTTCCTTTTCTGATGCAATGTAACAAGCACATTCCTGCTCCTCAAATTGTACTTCTTCTGCAAATTGTTGAGAGCATTTTGGTATCTCTATTGGTATTGTTCGGTTTGCACTACCTATGAATCATTATTTGCAAGGAAAAGCTGCTAATCACTTGGTGCAAGAGATACCTGAGAAAATTGATCTTCCCCAGTCAGAAAAGTAGGTAGTTCATCTTCCGCAAAGAAATGATTTTCTTTAGCAATTTCTTCTTCATCTTCTTCCGAACCTTGAGTGTAATTTCGCTGAAATGGAGTTCTGACTTGTCGCTAAGGGTCTTGATTTTTCTTCTCTTTCTGCTTATTTCTGAATTTGTCCCTATAATTTCAATTCCTTATTGAAGGTTCTGCTTCTCAATTTGCAATAGTCGTTCTATCCATCATTCTTTCCATGGTCTTTATGAGATCGAGTTTACCATCAGAAGAGGAGGAGGACTCCTCCTTAATGGTAACTTTCTTCTTTGGTTTTATTTTGGGCTTCTTGATCAGTGAATTAGCCTCCACACTCACCGTATTTCATTGCATTTCTTCTAAAGTGGTAGGATCTCTCTTCCTAAGTTGATAAGCCATGTCTGAGTCAAAGGCATTAGGATAGTGGAGGAGTGCTAAACCAAGAGGAGGTTTCATGTCATTAGGGATGGAATTGTACACAAGATTTAATCTTGTTGTGAATGCCTGCACTATCTCATTCGAATTTCTCTTCATGGAATTGTATTAAGCCAAAATTTGTAATGGATTTTTCTTCTCTTAGCACTGGGCTAAGAACAACTCTGTCAGCTACTGAGAGTTCTTAATAGAATGAGCTGCCAAACTACGAAACCACTTCTTAACATCTCGGAAAAAGCTTTGTGTTATAATTCTCATCTTAGCATTCTCTTCATCAACGTATTCAAGATCAATGAAATCTACTAGTTTGTCAACATGTTACTCAGCTATGATCCTGGAATTTCCATAAAAAAGAGGAAGTCTTTGGCCATATTTTTGAGGTAGGGTTGCAAGTTGACCAGGTAATGCTAGAGGGGAAAAACTCACCATGACTACTAGAGGGAGTTGTATGGGAACTACAATGGGTTGTGTTAATGGAGATGATGATTTCAAATGAGGTAGTGTTGGATTAAAAACAACAGGTTTTATGGCTTATGTATTCGATGGTATGGTAGAGGATGTAGCAACAGACAAAATTTCAAGTTGATATTGAGTGTAGGCCTTTTCGGTGGTGATTTGAAGTTGGTCAGCTAGGCTTTGGACCTTATAAAAGTTTAACGAAAGCTCGTGACCAAGTTTAGAAAATAGAGATTTAGAAGTAGGAAAGTAAGAATCAAACTTGATAGGGTCAAATACTACCTCTGAAAGGAAAGATTCAGTTTTTTATCGAAAAAGAGATGACTCGAATTGGATGTCAAAAGAAAGATCTTCAATAGTAAACAATTGATCAGACAAAGAAGTAGTTCTTATCAATTTTTGAGTTCCACTTTAAGGAAGAGGGGATTTGAGTTTCCTTAGCAGTTTCTCTTGATCATCAACAACAGGAGGTGGATTTGGGTCAGAATTTGAGCTCATGTGTCTTTTAGGAGCCAAAGTTTTACACCTTGAAATTGATGTGTTTTTTTTTAAATCTGCCTTCTTCGAATACTAGAATCTGTCACCCACAAAACTAGTCTTGAATGCATTTGTAAAAGTAATCCTAGGAAAAATATATCATTCGTTCCCCAACAATGGTGCCAAAATATTATCATCCACAATATCCCAAGGTTGAGAAAGGAGACCGAAGGAGGTAACCTCAAACCATTTGGGTTCGGCAACTAGCCCTGCTAAGCCAGAGAGGGATCTCTCTATGAATTCACAACCAATGATGAATGGAATGGGAAAATATGTTAGGCTATATATGTTAGGCTCAGGTACAGTTTTGAGTTTTAGGGTTTTGGTGCTGGATAAGGGATGAAAACCAGGTAGCTAGGTCAAAGGATCAAACGGTTACAACAACAAAGATATAGAGGAGCAAGGTAGCAATGCTCTTGTGATGGTTTTAGGTTTTGTCAATGTAGTGTAGTGTTTTAAAGAGAAAAACGTCTTAATGAGCATGTGCACCATGAATTCACTAATTAAGAAGGAAAATTACACAAAAATTATATTCCCACCAAAACAGAGCTTTAATTATGCTTATAACATTTAAGGAAAATCACTGAAGAAATAAGATATGGAAATGAGAGATGTATATCATTCATAAAAAACTATAACATAGAAAATACTTCATCACAAACTCACTACACATGAATTCCTAGATAATAGCTGCAAACTGCTCCTTTGATTTCCTTAATAAAGAGTTGAAATACAAGCTAGAAGTTTTCTCGCCTGTGATGTCCAACCCTCTGTTTGACTAAAAAAACATTCATATAGACCAAGAAACCATTTCCCCACTATTAGGGGATGAATCCATAAATTTAGCATCAATTACATGAAAAGCTCAACCAAAACCCTAAAGACTAGAGAGGTTCAAACAAACCCTCCATTTAGAAAAACTGATACATTTGACCTAAAACCAACTTTTGAGAGCATGAATCTAAGTAAAATTATTCTACCAAAGACTATTTACACATAATTACATCATTAAGACATCAAAATATCAAAATTACATCATTAGGTTGAAATCTGCTGAAACAATGCTGAATAAAAGCTCTCACAGGGATATGCACTGTGCCTGTCATGCAAGAGGATTTTGGAGGCCTTCCTGTGCTACAAATTCTGAGCTTGATGGCTCATTAGAAATATATGGATCTCTAGTGGTAATTTTATGCATCACGAAAGTGATTTGGACACTCTAGCAGGGAGAAAAATTGATTTTCCCAAGATTACTCCGATATGTGCAACATATGTTTCAAAACAGTGGCAAAAAGTGACTTTTGACCTCTTTTTTGACATTTTCTCTAAATATATCTATTGAAAAGTTTGAAAAAGTGGATAGATGATATTATTAGTCCATTATCTATCCAATGGTGTTGAGGTTTTGGAAAAAGGATCCCTAAGAAAAAATCGTAGCGCTTAGGTGCTGCACTTAGCGTTGTTTCTGAGTCTCAAAACAAGCTAAAAACTACCAAAAATTCCAAAATGACAAAACATTCTCAAAATTTCTTCAAAATTTCCTAGTGAATTCATCATATGATATTTCATGCCATGAGAGAGGCCTAAGAAAGTAAATCAAGCTTGTCTTTGTCCTTTTGGCTAATTAGGGTTTCCTTGAGCTTTTTCTTCAATTGATTGATTCTGACTTGGGATACCCTGTTCTTTGTGTAGTAATGCATGGCCATATGTATTTGGAAGTTATTGTCCCTCCTTACCTTCTTGAGGACCTTCTCAAAGTTTCCATTGACCTTGTCAAGCCTATATACTCTGTCTGCAATGATGTCTTTAGCAATTAATTCATTCACAATGATTTGACCTCTAGGTGAAGAAACTTCTTTTTGCAGCTCAAGGGTTCTCTTGAGACCTCTTTTTCTTGGTTTCCATGGTTTTCATTTCTCTTATTTATCCTCTGAATCATTCAAATGAACCACTTCTTTTCCTTTTACATCCTCCTTCTTCAAATTTTCTATGTGCTTGTTTTGGAGCATTTGGTTTAATTTCAATTGCATGTTTTCTTGTTGTAAGCATGCTATCAAAGCATTTGCCTCTGTCAACTTGTCTTCCAACCTTTTTATCTTAGCTTCCTTGTCCATTATGATTTTTTTTACAAAATTTTCCTCGTGACCCTTCTCCAACTCTATCACATTGGTGCTTGAATGAGTGAATTCCTCATGCTGTGGGGATGCTCTCTGTTCACCTGTTGTAGTCTTGGCCCTTTCATCAATATCTGGAGAAAACACAAGATTTTTTCTTTTGGAATAAGTCTTAGTTAATTATACCCTAAAAATTTGCATGGTCGGCTTGCTTGAAGAAGCTACCTCTTGATGTGCTGGTGAATTTAGAGGTGTTGATTCAAAACTAGATGTAGCTGGAGAAGCTAAGGGAAAAGCTAAATTTGCAAAGCCATCCCAAGACAAATTTACCTATGCCAATTGATGAAAAACTAGAATTTTCGCCAAGCCATGATGAAATAGACTAGTATGATGATTTTCTCCCATCTTTTGTACCTTCTTTGTCATTTTTGTTAGGATTTTGTAAAGATAGTAAGGCAAGGTGAGTAGCTTCACATTGGTGAAGTGCTTCAAAAGCCTCATGTGGTACTGATACAACCTTGAATACCGACCCTCATATGTAAAGTATTTCATGATAAATCTCATGAGAGGGGAATATCTGTCCAACAAATGTCTGAATGGAAAACTGTGTTTTGGAGTTGTCTTGTATGGTGCTTTCAAGTACATCTTGTAACTTTGAAGGTCAGTGTCTCTTTTCTTAAACTAAGTTTCTTCAGTGTTTGGAATCCCTATGGATGTAGAGATGACTTCCCTTGAAATATTGAACTCAATTCCTGCTATAGTCACCTTATCCCTCCTCAACTTGGTGGAAAAAGCACTTGTTAGTTTTTCATGAAACCTAAGTTGCTCAATTCTCTAGCAAAAGGCAAGACAACCTGCATCTTCAAATGATTTTCTAAAGAAAGGTGATGATATGATCTCTTGGGTTGAGGTAGGCTCATATCTGATGACTTGCCCTCCTTTATGCCTCTTTTATTCAGATGATTCAGGCTCCATGGCAAAACCTAGCTCTATGGGGAGAAATTAAGGTTTTACTTGTAGGAACATGGAATTCATATAGCTTGAGGAAATTAAGGGAAATGAAAGGAATAGGGAGCTTGTAAATTCTTGGGAAAATTTGGGAGGATAGTGAGGGATGTTAGGGAGCTAAGGAAGGTGGAATTAAAAAATCTGGGTGAGGGAAAATGCTTTAAAGAGGGAAAACATAGTCCTACCCTAGGAAAGTGTACTCTATGCTAGGGTTTGTGTAAAAATGATGAAATTTAGGGATTTTTTTGATAGGGGGTGTTTTGGAATGTGTTATTAGGGTAGGAGGAGGTGTATAATCATCATGATACAAGTTTTTATAATAATTCTACCATGGAAAACATGAAATCATGAAAAATGTCTTCAAAACCCTAGGAGAGGGAAATGAAACTTAGAAACACAAGTAAGAGATTAATTGAGCAAATAAGAGGCCACCAACCTGTATTTAATGTGACACAACTTGAATTTGATGAAACAAACCACTGCAAAGAAGTTTCTTTGATGAAAAACACAATAGTCCAAGGAAATGTGCAGCACAGCTGAGGATAAACGCAACACTATAAAGAAACTGAGCTTTGGGTATAAAAAAGACTAATCTTTAGTTGGCAAATGTGATTTTTTTTGGTAGAGTAATGTCTTGGAAAATGAAATGAGAAAATGGAGAGTGTGTTTGACTCCTTTATAGCTTGTGGAAATTATTTTTTTCTTACATATGGTAGTGGACCCACCATCATTTTTCATAACTTGACTTTGATGTATCTTTACAATGCAACTTCATAACTTTATGAAATATTAGATTATGAATGAGATAAAAAAACATGCCTTAAAACCTCTTTTTGACAACTTTACTTTCACTACTCCTTATAAAATGATTTTAATGGTGACATGACCAATTTTCAGGCTATTAACCCTATGACCTAGTGGTGACCTAGCATGGACTTATGAGATGAATTATGACATGATGACCATGACACTCTTTCAAAAAGGAATGATCGGACCATGCTGATGTCCATTGACCATGAAGGGTGAAAGGGGTAATAATAAAGCTAGACAACTAACCAGCGACCAAATTTTTATTGAAGACCTATTTGAAACCATAAAAATTTGACCTAGGACGCTAACAAAAACTCTAAAAGAGCATAATTTGATTGTTGGTAACTAATAGGACTGACAGACAATAACATAATCAATCTCCTAAAAGTAAAAGCGTTATTTCAAAAATACAATAATAAGCTTCCCTTACAAAAAATTCACTTATCACTCCATATTACATAATATACCTTATTTCTCCAGAATAAAAAAAATTAATGCATCTTATGCACTAATCCTCTTTCTTATTCGACTCCTTATATCTCCCAAAAATATCCACCAATGATCACTTCAAGATTTTTTTACAAATTATAAGGCACACCTTATCACTCCATTACAAAACCGTCCCTTTATTTTTAACATGCCACTTAAAAAAAACATACGTAATGACTAGCCCACATAGTCTTTCATAAATCAGACACCCCTTTTTTTAATATGCCACTTTAGATGTATTTATAAAGGGCCGTGCATTATGAAAAAAATGAATTTAGGAAAATTTGACTTTTCCATAAAAGAGTTGAGTAAAGTTTATGGAATGAGGACTGCACTTTGACCAACATCCACTTACCAACACATGTATCTCCAACATAGTCGTATCTCCATTGCTCCTCCATGCAGGTTCAAATGTCATTTCATTTGTAGAATCAACAACTATTAAACTTCTATTACTCTTTGTAAACAGGTTCCATAAGGTAAAAAAATATCTGACTCAGCTATCGCTAATTGGGCTCAATCTCTAATCGATGGTGCATATAAGTTTGACCATCCACCATGTTAGAGGTTTCAAAGGGAGTTGCAACAAATATATGGAGGGGTTTTTTCCAAATGAAAGACAGAATCGTGGATAACTTGTCGATTGTTCCTGTTCTAGCAGAAGCTATGGACAATGCATGACAGCCCTTGGAATCAATTTTTAAGGCTATAACTCGGGCTGCCCAGGGATTGACCACGGAAGCTGTGCACAAAATTAAGATTTGACTTGCAGAAATTTTACCAATTCTTTCTCCCAATCAAACTGGAAAGATTGTTGATGATGTTGAAAGGGAAGTCATGGATATGTTTGAATCTCCCACTAGAGACTTGTTAAGAATGCAAGGGAACTCTACAATTGGAACTTGAACTTTTTGTTCGACCATATCTGTTGTTGATTGGTTTCATTCAAGTATGTATGCAAGTCTGCACAAAAAAATCTATATGCTAAGATCCGCATGACTCTCTGTGCATTGAGGTAGATAAACACCACACGTAAACTACAATCAAACTGCAAGTAAATTGTAAACAAACAAATTGCAAAAAAACTACCCTAGACAACCTGCAAACTGCGTGGTGTTGAAATGGCAGTGTGATGAAGGGGGAAACACTATTTGCCAACCTCTTTTCTACTGGACAAGGAGATGGATCTCAATGAAAATGTGTAGAACTAGTGCAAACAATTCTTACCAATGATTCCCACACCTAATTAACTTGAAACCTTTGGCGGTGCAAATGCTACGACCTTGAACTTCATGCTCACACAGTTGTGTATTTGGTGATTCACACACCACACACCAAATTTCTACATAATAACCTTTCACCAAGATTTCTCCAATGAGCTAAAAATAATTTCACTCTTAACACTAAATCTTCAATAGTAACACCTATGGTTTACTCCAACGGTGACATACCTCATAACATGAACAATTTTCATTACCGCAAAACTTACTCGCCACAACAATTTGAAAATTTGATACTGGATTGTAATAACCGCTCCTACTGCATCTAATTTCTTCGCTACAGATCAACCAGATGATCACATCGATGGAAGCCACGTTGCGATTCTTCCTCTCGCACGATCTCCACACAACATATCACCTCCATGGTTTATGTTTGCCTTTTTCTAGAACTCGTGAACTTGTTATGAAACCAACTCACAGAAATATAGAAAATATAGATCAATGACTTCAGAATCAACTTCTTTTAGGGAGCAACCTCCTTTGCATTACATAAATGAAACTTTCTTGGATAATACAAATGAAAATACCTTATTTCTCTATATAGGAGTCTAAGGGGTCCCAATATAATTAGAGCCTACATAACAATAATATTGTAGGGGCACAACAATAACAATAGTGGGCTTCTATGGGGCATAATAATAACAACATGGGGACTATATGGGCACAATAATAAAATAAAGGGGTTGCACTAATAACAATAACGGTTAACTAGTAGTATAGGGACCTAACATGCCCCTCTCCTTCAAAAAGTGTTGTCCTCAATGCTTAAGTAGTTTTGGATGCTTCTGTATAAAATTCTCATCCTCCCACGTGGAATATTTAATGGGTAGGTTCTTCCACTTGATGAGATACGCTAAAATTGATCAATTATGTAGCTATCGATTTCTTGTTTTTGTGACTGCTTCTGGTTCCAATATGATTTTTCCTTCCTCGTCAATTTTTGGTAATATTGTTAGAACTGGGATCTTCTCACGTATAACCTTCTTTAAGCATGAAACATGGAAAACTAGATGCACTCAGGAAGATGCAAGAAGCTCTAATTTGTATGCCATAGTACCAATATTTTGTAACACCTTGTACAGATCATAACACTTTGGTGATAATTTATTATCCTTCGTAGCTTGCTTGAGGGACATTTGTTTGTATTCTATTCTACACCAAAGTAAGGTTATCCTTTAAGAGTTTAAGAACTTGTTGTTGACTCTCAATGTGATCTTCCACTGTTTGAAACTTAGAATTTTCTTTTAAAGATGATGTGATGGACGGTGGATGACATCCATAAAGTTCCATAAATGGGGTCATTTTTGTTGCAGTATGGAAGGAAGTGTTATACCACCATTCAGCCAGAGGCAACCACTTGACCCATTTTGTCTATTTATCAGATACAAAGCAATGAAGATATCCTTCCAAACATTTGCTCACTATCTCAGTTTTCCCATTAGGTTGAGGATGATAAGATGATCTATGAGCTAACTGAGTGCCAAAATATTCCACCTCTTGTACTCCAAAGAAACATTTAGAGCGTTTTTCATATAAGTGTTTCTCCTCTAATAGTTTTAGCACCTTGTCAACATGTTGAACATGATCCTTCCAAGACTTGCTGTAGATTAGTATATCATCAAAAAATACAAACAAAAATATTCTATGAAAGGGTTTGAAAATGGAATTCATCAAACCTTGAAATGTAGAAGGTGCATTGGTAAGGCCAAAAGGCATGACCAAAAATGCATAATGACCCTCGTGTGTTCTAAATGTTGTTTTTAGAATGTCTTCGGTCTTCATTCTGATTTGATGATATCCTGAATGAAGATCCAACTTCGTGAAGTAAATTTCTCCATGTAATTCATCCAATAATTCATCAACGACAAGAATGGGAATCTTATATTTAATAGAAAACTTGTTGATCTCCCTATAATCTAGACACATGCACCATGATATATCCTTCTTGTGTACCAATACCATTGGAGCAGAGAAAGAACTTTCACTGGGTTTATTTATACCAACCTCTAACGTTTCTGCAACCATATATTCAATTTCATTCTTTTGGGCATATGGATATTTGTAAGGCCTGATGTTTGTGGGAACACTTCCTGTAATCAAATGAATAGCATGATCATGATCACAAATAGGTGGGAGGCCAAAGGGAGTCTCAAATACCTTGGAGTGATTGTCCAAAATGTTTTGGATATCTTGATAAATAGATGATTTCAATGTGGGAACCTCTAGTGAACATAATTGTGCAATTATGCCCCGTTGTTATTTCTTTAGAAACTTTGTCATGATGTTAGAGCTGATTATATTTCGTGGTTTCCCTTTGATGCCCCTTAATTCAAGTTCCTTTCCTTCCCAAAAAAATTTCAAGAAAAGTTCTTGAAAATTAAAAGCTATCATACCCAAAGATTGTATCCATTGGGCTCCTAGTTCAACATCTGCACCACCCATTGGAATGGAAAGCATTGGACTATTCAAGACATATTCTCCCATGGATAGCTTGATATTATGGAACTTTCTAGAGAAATTTGTGGTTCCTCCATTTGCAACCATTAGTTGACTCTCTGGTGTTGGATATATGAATCAATTCAATTCCTTGGCTATCTTACAATGAATAAAATTACGGGTACTACCTGAATCAATCAACACTATTACCTTTTTCTTATTGATATTCCCTTCTATCTTGAAAGTTTGAGGAGTGGTAATTCATATCAATGCATTACAAGATATGGTTAGATTCATTTCTTCTTTCTCTGGGATTGATTCGCAGTGTATATCCTCTTCTTTTGATGTTTCTTGTTCCTTTTCTTGTTGCTCTTCCCCATCTGTGTAAATTAATTTCTTCTCAACACGCTTATGGCCTTTAGTGTATTTTCTAATCATAATTGTAACAAAACCCTTTTTCCCTTTTTTCCTCCAATGGTTGTGGTGTCAACCTTGTAGGTGGTGAAAGGCTAGGAGAAACAACACTTCCATCTTTATAGTTGTGAGTGTGTTGTGCTCTACAACCACCCCACATTTCAATTTTTTTTTACTTAAAACTCATAATATGAAATGGGTCCCTTTTAAACTTAGATGTGTGAATAAATTGGTATTAGCTCATCATTAGAAAGACCTCATCAAAAGGTCCAATGGAAATGATATATTTTAAAATAAACCTTTTGAATTAAAATAAAGTAGGTCTTTTAAATAATTATAAAAGTTCTTTGTTATTGTGATAAAGTGATCGCAAGATCGCATATTGCAATGATAAGAAAAACATATATAAAAGACCCATTGACTCACTCCGATCCGAAAAGGAAATCGCTATCGGATATCGGGAAAAGGCAAAACACATAGCATAAAGAAACGCCTCCCTCATCTCTCTGATGCGATAAAGTGTATCGCCATCGACAGTCGACCATAACAACCCAATACATGAATTATGACACATTCAAATCCTCCGATGTGATAAGGCATATTGCCATCGGCGATCGGCAATGTTGCAATGGCATAAGTAATATGACCCGAACCCATCCCCGATTGCGATGCATTAACTCAAGGCGCGTGTTTCGAAACATATTTAAAATGCTTGCATGCAGTGTATCACCTTTTGGTAATCGGAAGATATTTTGGACTACTGTTAAAGCCTTTCCGTTCACGTTACCAATCACCGATTGTGATTTATCTCTGATTATCTGTCAAATAATCTAAGCCACGCTTGAATGGATAATTCATCATATAAACAATAGAATGGGTATTCATGAACTCCTTTGCCATGATTGACAGGTTAAACGGCCAATTAATGAAGCAATTATGACGATATTTTCCTTTAGATTCTATCTGCGGTAGTTTTACCATAATCCTTTATTATACGCCAATTGACATAATTACATATTGGTTTATACTAGCTATTCTCTATACCACGTTGGTTTTATTCCTTGTGCAGAACTCTGTCGCAATAATGAATTTGAAACAAATGGGAAAGAAATCTAAGAAATCTGTAGCAGTAGCGGCTCCTACAGCAACAGTGCAGTCAACCAATGATCCAGGACAAAGTAAAAAAGGTTTAATCTCAGACACTACATGTCTCAGCCTTGGAAATACAAGTTGGCAAAGCATCTACAATTTAATTGAAGCAGAGGAGCCTGAGGAAGTATCGGGAGAAGCTACTGCAGATTCAACTAGTAAATCGGAAGCTTCCCTTAAAGATTTAGTTGATTCATATTTGCACAGGACAGCAACACGTGAGAAAATTCTTCCATACACTGATGTAGTAAGATGGGTGGTAGAAGAAGTTTCGGTTTCAAATAGAACGTTTTGCACAGTTGACATAAGGATTTTTGGCTCATTTCAACCTGATGACTTAAGGAAGATGTATCACTTGCCCGAACCTAAAAAGAAATACAACAAAGCCTTTCTTGAAAAGTTCGCAGAGGAGAACGAAACTGAATCGGCCCCAATTAGGCAATGGAGATAGAATCCTGCAAAGCACAAACATGAATCATCAGGTAAGTACTCTATAGGATCGTTGTCTTCTCCTTACTGTTATTCCGGGGCAATGATGTGTAGAATTTGGGGATTGCATGATTATGAAAAGTTCACTATTGAAATGGTTCCTTTAATGGAAGCGACAGTTAATAGTGAAGTGATGGATTGGGCAAACATATTTTCCAATAAATTAGCCACTGCAATTCTTGAATTTAGATCAAATACACGCATAACCACCAGGACTATTCCCCTTTTTTATTACAGTGCTTATATTATGGATACTCTTTGCTTTAATTCTGAATATCCTGTACTCGAGTGGAGATGGACTTCACAAGACCCTAAGCCAATCCACATTTATCATCAAATGTTATGGAAGGCGCACTATAAATACCACTTGTACCAAATCTGTAATGGTTTCATGTTACCTATCTATTATGCCATTTTTGATAAGCCAGCCCCAAGGATTTCTGAGGAAGCAGAGATTGACTTGACTGCTGTAGGGAATTGGTTTGGGGAAGACAAGTTCACATATATAATTATTTATGGTAGCCTTGCAAGACCCCATGTCCTTCCTCTGTATGTACCTGATAAGCTATTAGTTCGAGAATTGGCCTACCAAATAACAACACCAGGAACATCCAAAACTCTTAGGAATTCTAAAAAGCAGGCTTGGCCTACATTTCCTTTGAGATGCGATGTTTACACTCTACATGATTACAAGCATGCGGAAAAGGAGGTGGAAAAAATAAACAGACTCAATCTTGCAACCATTCCTAACAAGCAATTTGATCCAAGGAAAGTTGCCTATATTGTTCTTGAACAAGCCAAACTTACAAAGTTTGAACATGAAAAAGATAAATTTGATGACCTGCTTTCTTCAGCAGAATCATTGTTCCAGGTAAAAACATTGGCCAAAATGAGATATAAAGATGAAGGGTTGGTAGAATTGAATAGGCTCAGAGAACAGAGGTTGCAAACTCTACCTCTAGACTTATTAGCTACTACCCCAACAACCCAGTCAAGCGAGCCTGAACAACAAATTATTGATAAACCTCCTGCTATAGAGAAGATTCTCGAAAAAGGAAAAGAACCAGAGCAGGAGAAAGAACAGGACAAGGGCAGTGAACACATCAATATAGATACTCAGATTGATCCCAAGATCCTTAAATAATGGCAACAATTTGATTCCATTATAAGCAATCCTGAAGGTTCACAAGGTTTCAGCACACCTAAAGTAACAGTCGGTCAAGAGACAATGGCAACTACAGTTCCAATTGAAGGAACCAGTAGCCTACCCACCAGTGAAGATGTAGAAATAATTCCTAAGGATCCATATGATCATATTGTTTTGCAGATAGAAGACATACCACCATTAGATGTCTTTTACAGTCCCAAACATAGGGCTGTAGTGAAAATACAAAGGAAAAGGAGAAGACTTGATCAATCTTCCCTTTTACCTGTACAAATAGAGATGGCTAATGTGTTATGGAAAGAAGAATTCAATCCTTCCGAAGACCATGTTAGAGCCTAGATTTTCCTCACGCTAGAAAGGCAAGGTTCTAGGTCCACATCAAACTACACTCAGCCTCGTAGCTAGCCCTACGAGGACAGGAGTGGGCTCTCTCTGGGTCAATCTCAGCAAAGATAATCAATGGGGCTCGAGATGACTGAAATAGAAGCTAATTTTAGGCTAGGTAAGAAGTACAAAGGTTTGATTTGAGTTTTTAGGAGTTTTTGTGTTGAAACAGGGAAAGGTAATTTTGGGCTTGGGGATTGAGGCACAGTTTTTGCAGAGGTCTGAATGGGGCAAGGAAGGTGATTGTCTTGATGCTTTTAAAGGGAATGAATGGGTAGATCATACTGGTGAGGATCTAAGGAGAGCAAGAAGGTTTCAAGGATTCTCCTTAAACAGGTGAAAACATTTAAAATCAAACAAACTTAAAGGCAGAGCATAACAATCTATGGATTCTACCTTAACACTTCATTTGTTCAATTGCAGAAGATGAGAGAATGAAAATGATACACATAACAACTTACAATTACTGAAAGAAGCACACCATCAAAACATAAAGCCACATGGATC
>APFE030461875.1:37884-68387 GCA_000404065.3 Pinus taeda | reverse complement strand
ATTTTTGGGGAGGGGCATATTTTGATGTATTGAACGAGGCAAGGGGACATAAGGGTAGCATGGATGGGTAGAAGCGAGAGGTTTGAGCATGGTTTACTGAGATCTATAATCCTAGAATTAGAGATGAGAAGGGACCTTAGGACCTCATAGGATAGGGGCTAGGGGTCTAGAGGGAAGGAAATGAGAGTAATTGATAGGGAAAACCCCAATAGTTGTGATAAGGGGATTAGGGGCCCCATTATCACAACCCATAAGCCCCTAACCCATAACCAATAAATTCCTTATCCCCTTAACCCTTACACTCATAACTCAAAACCCATAACTACTTGATCCCTTAAACCCCAAGCCACTAACCCCTTAACCCCTAATCGCTAACTTAGAATACTAAACCACCCTTAAAATTTATGGCAATGTAAATTTTGGAGGCAGTTTTTGGAAAACAACCCCCACCCCCCACACACACACACAAAAATAAAAATAAGAAGTCATTAGAATCAAACTTTTAGAGACGATTATTAAATGACTTCCTCCAAATGTTCAATTCTCATGAATTTTGGGGGAGGGGGATAATTTGGTGTATTGAACGGAGAAAGGGGACATAAGAGTAGCACGGATGGGTAGAAGTGAGAGGTTCGAGCATCGTTAACTGAGATCTATAATCCTAACATTAAAGAATGAGAAGGGGACTTAGGACCTCATGGAAATGGGGCTAGGGGCTAGAGTGAAGGCAATGAGAGAAATTGATAGGGAAACCCCCAATAGTAATGATAAGGGGATTGGGGGCCCCATTATCACAAACCATAAGACCTTAAACCATAACCACTAAACTCCCTATCGTCTTAACCCAAAAGACATAATCCCCTAAATCCTACACTCATAACTCATAACCCATTAACCGCTTGATCCCTTAAACCCTAAGCCACTAACCCCTTAACCCCTAAATTAGAATCCTTGAACCCCCTAAGCCCTAACAAATTATCCTCTTAAAACCTAACCCTTAAGCCTTCACCCCTATCCCCTTAACTGCTTAACCCCTAATCCCTAACCCCTTAAGCCGCTGACACCTAAATCCCATAACCCTTAAGCACTTAACCCATAAATCCTCTAACCCTTGAGCCCTTGGTACTTTACCCTTGACCCCTTAAGCCCTTCACCACTAATCCCTTAACCTCTAACCCCTAAACCCCTTATACCTCAACCCCCTAATCCATAAACCCCTTAAGAGTCAACCCTTTACCCTTAATCCCTGACTCATGAACCCCTAAAGCCCTTAACTCCTAGAAACCCTAAGCCTTTCTCCCAAACCATAAGTGCTCCAACATAAATCTTCTTGGTCATATTAGGTTTTTGTATGCTAAACTCTCCAAATACAACCTCCAAGAACTAATAGGGTCCAAGAAAAAGAGACACAAGGTCCCCAATTATGATCTACATTTTATGGACAGACACATTTCCCGAAAATATCCTCCACATCTTTTATTTCAAAGAGAAACAATATGGTCTTCTAATATTCACAAATGCATCTAAGTTCATAGGAATAAAGTAAGGTTCATCTTCATACATGATCCAAATGTAATTCATGTCCACTCAAAATAAAAAAGAGGATATACGGATGTCCCTTTAGTTGTCATCATCCTCTAACAATAGTTCATTCTCTTACCAAATGTATGAGTAACAATCCCATACATGTCTACAATATTTCTCAAAGGTTTTGTCCACAACATTCTCAAAAAAGCATTAAAATTCCATTACTTTTATCCAAGTATATTCTAAAATGACACAAGCAATCCTCAACTACATGAATGGTGCAATATTCAAGCTATCCATTTCTAGGTTCATCCCCCTTTGACCCATTTTTTTGTGCCTTCAATACAAATTTGACCAAGGTCATATTACAATTGGATCTCCCTTTTGCATATGGTGAGAATATTGCCTCATTCTTTAAGAATGACTTGCTTCTAAAAAAAATTACACTAATACTCTCAACATATGTGGGGTTAGAAGATATATTAAGAGGAGAAATCATAGGTCAAACTCAACCTTATTGTCAAACATAGTTCAAACATATATAAAAAATAAAATAATATACACATGTAATTCTTACATTGTTCGATGGTTTTGGATTAACTCCACCATTTTATTTCCCCACCTCCATGATGGCTTTTCATTCCATTAATTCTTCAAAAACTACTTTCAATTTTCTAAGTTCCTTGTTTGTTTCTCTCAATTTATCTTATGTATCATACAATTGAAGTTTATTTGGGAACCCCCAATAGTTGTGATAAGGGGATTAGGGTTTCCCTTATCACAACCCATAAACCCTAATGCGTTTAAGCCCTTAGCCAAGGTGGTCCAAGGGTGTAGTTGTAGGGGAATTAGGACCAAATTTGGGGGTTCATAACATTAGGAGAAGTTGAGTGGTATGACCAAAAAGGTGGTAAGGATATCTTGTTGTGTATTGAATGGGTGTAGAGCCTCTAACTTACACCTCACCATCCACTATTACCTACTGTTTTTCATCACTTACCTCTCTCTTTTGCCCTCATTTTCAATGTAAAACCACCCAGATCATTACATTAGATGTCATTAAGCATGATCAAGTGAGCTTTGCTAATGTGTGACTGTTTTGTTTAGATTTTGACATATTTACAGGCATTCCGCAGCCCTTTTCCGATTCCGCAGCCATCTGCTGATTCCGCAGCCATCTGGTGATTCCGCAGCGTTTTTGTTAATCTCAAGGTTCCACGTGTCATTTTGCCAAATGAGCCACATGGGCACTTAGGAATCAAGGTGCTCGAGGTTCCTGTGCTATTGATTCAGCCATCCACGTCATCTGCACCTCCGGTCAACAAGGGTCAAGTTACGGTCAACAAAGGCAGCTTAACGGTGATGCGTAAGCTGTTGGGTCACGTCAGTCCAAACGGTGACTTGTCCGTGTTATGCAGGTTGTGGGGGACATAATCCAACTCTGGATTCAATGCCCATAACGACCAGAACCTCCAGCTCATCCACGCAGGCTTATGACGTGTTAATTAAACCTTAATTATGCATGACAGTCAGTTATTTTCCAGTTTTAGCTGTACGCGTTAGGCTATCTTTCATATGCCTATAAAAACTTGCGTCTACGTACGCTTAGATAACTTTTTTAATTCCTGTGATTTTATGAACTTGTTATAATTTTAGTGCATTCAAGACTCTGTTTTAATAGTGTTGTTCTAGCACTCTTAACTGTGATTTTCTGCACATGGAGTAATAGAAGCAGTGTTGTTCTGAAGTTTTCAATACCTTGAGTCTTCTTTGGGTTATATGAATGGAGGACCCCTGTTCATGTTAGCCTTGTACAGTATTTTATGTTCAGCATTTCCTTATTTCCATTCAGCATTTCCTTTTCTTGACATATGTACAGCATAATTTGCCTTCATGTTATTTCATTTCCAGCCTTTATTTTAAGCTGATCAGCATTGTTCTTTTGCAAGTTTTTAACCCGGGATTGCTTGTGTGTTATGTATTTGCTTTATATCTAGTGGTAGTTTCAGTTGAAAGATTCAAAGTTGTTGTTTTACTTTATTTTCATAGCTGATTTTTAGTTTTATTTCTCAAATCTGTCTGCTAACATATGAATGATCTCTTTATTATAAATTGTCTATCTTTTAGAGATCAGAATACTGATAACTTGCAGCTGACTTTGGGTACTTTTTAGACTAATCTTTAAACTACTTTCTAATCGTGTCTTACACAGTACTATGTGTTAGAGGCAGACAGTTAGAAAGAGCAAAACATTATAACTAGTCTTTAAAGTAGATTTTTCTCATTTTTATCATTTCTTAGACTTATCTTTAGCTACTTCCTAATCGTGTCTTACACAATACTATGTGGTAGAGGGAGAGAGTTAGGAAGATATAAACATTATCATTGGTCTTTTAAGTGATTTTCTTACCTTTTATTTGCAGCAGCATGAATGGTGTCTAATGCCATTAGAAAGTGGTTCTTTGCTTTTAGTTCATTTTAATTCATTTATTTCCTTCAAGTTTTCCTTTTCAGCAAGTAGTTAGAAACCACTAATCACACACCCTCACTCATCTAGAATTCACTCCACACACACCATCACTCATTTGTTTATAAATACATCACTCCATCTTAGGAAGATAAATTAATCACAAACAACACCCCCCAAACGACAAAAATCTTTAAGAGGTTGCTTAAGTACATATAGTACACCTTCACTTCATCATCTTACGAGCCCTGGGTTGACAATTAATGATATCAATTTAGGAATACTAAATTGACCAAACAATCAGTTATACCCAGATCATCAGATTTACAGATTATGACATGGGGCAATTATTCAGATAAAAGATCAAAACCACACAAAGATACTTCTCTTCAAGCCTTAATATCTTGACCCATCAATAGAACTTATCCTTCTTCAAGCACTCAAATTCCTCCTTGATTCAGATCCAGCTATGCACCACAACCCAATGACCAGTATTCTAGATCTTGCTCTTCATTAGATATTCAATACTTGAGTACCTTTGCCTAATGATCTCCTCCTCCTTTTATAGTCTTAGGCCTTACTCAATACCGTGCTCCAAAACCACTTAGAAACAATATCTTGGACCAATTACCTAAGGTCAACACTTCGGGCAAGATACCTTGGACCAATACAATGGGTCCAAATAACACAGAACAAAACCAAATTCTCCAACATATGTGCACCTTTCATTGCGTGAAAGTGTGTGTATACGCATACACGCCTTTTGGTTGGCGAACCCGCGTGTATACGCAGCTTGGTCAAGGGGAACCTGCGTATATCTCTTTTTCCTTCATTTTGTTAGCCTAAACTGTGATCTGTTATCTAAGTGAGATGCCATCAAGGACAACACCTGTGTCATAGCACCAAACCTGTGTCATAATGCCAACAAAAAACACCTTACCTTGGAGGAAGACCACTCATGATAGGTGGTGAATAAAAAAAATAAAGAACCAATACCTTGCTTAAAATGATGATATGTAAAGCTTGGATCGAAAATTAATGAACATTTGATGTGGAACATCCCATTCCATTGGTGAAAAGATATTTTTTTTGCTGCAACATGGATATACTCCATTTAAGAGGGGTTTTGTACAAGAAGGTATTTAAAGCATATTAAAATGACTTTATGGGGATTTACATATTATTCAAGACATATACATATTGGAGTCATGTCTCCCATTTGAGTGGAACTTTTCACTTTTAGAAGTGTTTTTCACATTTTTTTTTCCCTTTTAAACATACTATTTTGTTATTTCGTGGAATCAAAAAATGTAGAGAGCAACAGGTTGGAAGAAATTCTCAACATAACACTAATGAGATGCATAAAAGAAAATATGTAACCATGAGATTTGGAAACCAACTTGTAACATGTAGTTTTTAACTAAGGGATTTATTACAATAACGCTACAACTTAAACAACATTAAAACTAGATGAGTTTCCTTTTACATTCAAAAAATTTGCAACAAATATTGAAATACTTGAAAGCATATGAGAAAGCAAAAATGAATAGCAACAAAACTGAAAATTAACACAGAGAGTCCATCAACTAGTTTGATCAAACTTGGAGAAGTCTCTTTAGGAGATGTTGTTGAATTGTTATGTCTACCCCTGAAATATGCAACTCAATTTAATTCATGTGAACAATAGGATTTTCTTTGAAGCTCTGAATTTTGTTCTATGTAATCTTCACATATAATGATGTTTGGGTCCATATATAAATATTTTTTGGAAAGTTTGTTCGATGTTCTATTGAGCTCCCTATAGATATGATGAAATATGATAGAATCAAAAAAGGATTTTAATTCTTCAATTCTTAGTTTCTAGGCTTAAAGATTTAAGACCTATAGTTGAGAAGAACCTATCAGTTAATCTATGACGCATTTTGAATCCCCAAGAATTTGAATCTTTTTTATATCGTAGATATTGGCAAGTGTCATGAGAGCCCAAAATGAAATGAGTTCAACTTTAATATTTGTCCCAAAATCAATGCTTATTATGAAGTGGAAAAATCTATTAGCATTTATTTTTATCATACCCCCTCCTCCATAGACCCTCACTTGGGTAGCACTATCAAAAAAACCAATAGGGATCTCCTAAAAGATAAAGGGACATTAGGCTCTTCTCTGGGATTTTAAATTTTGTTGAGGAAGATATTCTGTAAAGAGGGAGATGATCCTTGTTTATTGGAGGAGAATACACATATTTTCATTGTTGAAAATTACCTTGTTTCTTAGGAGCCATATACCCCACGTAACGAAAATAAGTAGGGCTTTGATATGTTTGAATTTCTTCGGCCAATAAAATAGAAACTCTTCAAAAGTATTCCTGCTCAAGTATTCTTTTATATTTAGAATTTGAAATGTTGTCTTCTAAATATTCTAGGCAACAGGAAAGTTAATTAGCAAATGGTCTACTGATTCTTCTTGCTTTCTACAAAAAACAAATCCATTAGGACCCACAAAGACCCTTTTTAAAAGGTTATCCTAGGTTAAGATATTAATATGGAGAACCATTCAGCTTAAGCATTTTAATTTAATAAGAACTGGCCACTTCCAAATAAGTGTATTCCGGCATCTATCATTGTTCGTTATCTCAGAAGGAGTTATTTTTTGTAGTTTGATCATGCTTTAATCTTCCCTCCTGTGAAATCCTATCTCTAGAATAGAGTATCCATGGAATTAGTGAACAACACTTCATTTATGTTTAATTATTTCATGAAAGAGTTCCATTCCATGTCTAGGATTCCTAAAAACCCAAGATCAATTGAGTTTATCTAGTATTTGTTTGAAGGTTAGGATGCAACAGTTTTCCTAATGTTGTGAAAGTAGAAGAGACCTTTGGAATAAATACATTGTCTTAGATTAGCAGACAACTTGTAAACTTGTTCCCCACCTATAAAAGGTCCTTGCCAAGGATGAATTTCTCCAGTTTAGAAGTGTTTTTCACCTTTGAAAAAGGCTTTGGGATGAAAGAACTATTGAAAATAGCAACAAGAAATGTTAAAAATAACATCAAGAAAAATCTAATTTAATTTGTCCTTTAATTACATTAGGAATTAAATTGTAATTTCAATTCTCATAGAAACTTGTAGTAGTTAACTAAGTTAATTTGACTTAGTTAGCTCAGTTAATTCAAGTTGGGAGTCTAACTAGAGTCATGTAGAGTGTCTCCTACTTTTTAAGAGCCCTAGTTGAGTTTACTTTGAGTTGTAATTATTTAATTCAGTTTAACTAAGTTAAATTCAGTTAAACTAGTTTCAATTGATGGAGTAATTAGTGGGAGATTCAATGGTTGAGTGTAATCTTTCGTAGTGGGTTGTAACCAAAACTGCTCAACCAGTAAACTAAATATTCTCTCATAATTAACTCATGCATGTCAAATCAGAGAAGGAATCAGTTGACATTGGAGTTCAGGGATAATGTACTATCAGTTGTATAATCATCCAAATTGTACAGGTGGTACATGCAATCAGATTAACGCCTATGAGGATTTCACAATTCATATTTGTGTAATTCCCAACTAAATATGGGCTAATTCCCTAGGAAACTGCGTAAGGAAATAGAGACTTGGGCAAGTAAGAAATTGGCCACGTATTAACTTGAGATTGTCTCGGAAGCAGTGAGATAGATAGAGATAGTGCAGAGGTTACTCGAGCTTGAGAAAAACATTGTAATCTTCTCATATTTTTTATTAATGCGATATACATATAGCAGGGGTTTTTAGATATGGCTTTCCCTAGAAAGTTATTGTGTTATGTGTGATTGAATTCATTATATTTTTTGATTCATGATTTCATCGATCATTTATTCTTTCCGCTGATGAGTAGAGTAGATTCAAGTCAATTGTTTTAGCATATTAAAATATGTAGTTTGAATCTACAAGGAATTTATACATGGTATCAGAGCTGAAATCACTATAGAAGAGGAGAATATGAGTTTGTCTTTTGCAGGAGAAATCGAATTTGTAGTATCATACTTTAGAGCCAACATGATGTCGTTCTATGGGTCGAGACTCAAATATGCCCTTGAGGGTAGTTCAAACTATGTTTCTTGGAAGTACAGGATGGAGGCAGTGTTGGAAGATAATGGGCTTAAGGAATTCATAGAAAAAGACATTTCTAAGCCATCTGATGCTCAAGATCTGGCATAGTGGAGAAAGTGTGTGGCAAGGCGAGAAGGATTATCCTAGAAGGAGTTCAATATCATATTGTATCTAACCTCCATAGTAAGGAAAATCCATTTGAAATTTAGAAGGCCTTGACAGACCTGTTTCAAAACAACAGTGACCATAGGAAGTTTGCACTAAAGGACAACTTAGAAAAATCAAGATGGAGAAGGGTGATACAATACTGAATTACTTGACCAAGTTCACCCAATGTCGGGATGAGCTTGCAGGAAGTCTCAGCGTTAAACTTTTTCAATACGATTTGGTGAGCCTAGGACTTCTAGGACTTCCCAAGAGCTAGCACAGCTACTGGGACTTAGTTAATGGGAGGGAGAAGCTACCAAAGTGGTAGCAGACTGAGGTCTCACCCGACGTAGTATGGGGGGGTGCTGGAACTATTTTTCCGCACCCTTGAGATGTTTGAGAGGATGATTAGGTCCAACTATTAGTCCCTTCGCACACTTCCCTAGCCTTCACACCGTGATATATTCACCTTCGCACAGCCCTAACCAGGAGTTGTGGAGCTTCCATGCTGTTGGAGCAGCAATTTGCACTATTTCCCTAAGTCACACCCGAGATCTTACTTTTCTTCTTATACCAGTTAATTATCTCTATGTAAACGGATGCCTTATGTTATATTTACTTATTCAACACATGAGTTCGTGTAGTAAATAAACATTAAACTTGCAATTCATACCCAATACTACATAACATAGGAAAATATACACAGAAATATGGTAAAACTTCTCTTTATTAATGCTTCCAATGGTTATAGACTCAACCTGCCTGCGCACTTAGCTGTAGGGGTCTGCGCACTTAGTTGTAGAATACTAGGCCTCTACACACTTAGTTGCAAAGCCTTCTCCTACTCTACGACCCAAAGATATGACTTACACTTCGACTCAATACTTCCTCTCATGCCAATCATTCTCATGCATTTGCGCCAGTCCTCAAAGCTTCCTTGGTGCACACCCCACCACCTTGCAGGCATAGCGCACAGTACCCATTTCAAAGCCTCAAAACATTATTGTTCCAGCACTTCTCTTTCCAATCTATTTAGGAAGGCATCTACCTTGCTTAACCCATCATACGTAGGCATATCCCTTACCTCTATTGATACACAACACAATGATCTTGTCATCATGTTATAGTTCATCGTGGTTACCTCATGTAACCAATTCTGCCATCGCTCTATCTCCTCATCAAAATCCGATGTACAAGATCTTTCGTGCTCCCATGAGATTCGCCCATCCGCGGTGGGATTTCCCCGGTCTTGCTCTCATGTGGTTATCTTGTAGATGCAGTCTAATCATCGTCGCTTTCATAGTCACGCACTGGCTCGTTGTAACGAGATCCTTCTGCAGGGTCCAAAGGTATGACTACGCACAAAGACTTCTTCTCACAAATCATCTTGCGCTTCTTTATATTTATCACCCCATTCATGTCAGTGGCCCAATCTATCACTAATAGCACAGGGTTAGGATTGTTGTCATCAACAATATCTATCACTTCAAGATCTACCAGCGTGCTTGCTCCTTCACTGTCCACGATGATTCCCTGCAATCTTCCCATAGGTTGGATCTTTTGTTGGTTCACCATTTTCAGTTGGATAGGAGACCATTCCATCGTAGGCCTTCCCATGCACTCCCATGTCTGCTTCAACAGAACATTCGCGTCGAATCCCAGGTCCAGAATCCTAGGTCCAGAATAAAGATGAGCTAGATATCAATTTGTTATGGATCATCCAATTCTGTAATTTCGGATCATCCAATCCTGAAATTGTGACCTAGGGTAGCCCTCTGTGTCCTCTTTCAAATGCCACCAATCTGACCCCAATTGGATTCTCCAATGAAGAGTTATGCCAAATCTCCCACAGTGACTTTATTATAGACTAATTCAGTAGAGCGCACTTGTACGACGTGCCAAGTGTCCCTGTTTTGACTTTTGGCTCTAAAAAATATATACAAGAAACTATAGTCCGGCCTCTTTCTGTACCTTCTTACGAAATTTCAATCTGATGCTGAGAGAGAAAGTTATGACGAGTTTCCCCAGGTCACCTGTATTGAATGTAATTCAGGCTTCTGCAAAAGGACCAACTTCCTTAGTTCATATCTCTGACAATTTAGTGCGAAAAGCTCTGAAATCGAGACCTGAGATTCAGTGCGATGTCTTCTCAAATGGGTTTTTTTTTAGCTTCTGAAACGTCGCAGAAAAAATTTATAGCGAAAATGTCACGATGACCTGTTTGGAGCAGCGAAACCCTAGAATCCAAAGCTCTGATACCAAATGTTATGAAACCAGCTCAAGAAAAGATAGAAAAGATAGATCAATGCCTTAGAATTCAGCCTCTTCGAGGGGGCAACCTCCTTTACATTACATAAATGAACAATTCTTGGATGATCCAAATGATATAACCTCCTTTCTATATATAGGAGTCTAAGGAGTCACAATATAACCGGGTCTACTTAACAATAATAATATAAAGCCACAAAAATAACAATAGAGGGATTCTATGGGGCCCAGTAATAACAATATGGGGACAATAGGGGCACAAAAATATTAATAAGGGGTATAACTACAATAGTAATGGGGTAATCACTAGTATTATAGGGACCCAACATACAGTGACCAACATACTAAAAATATGACCACCATACTTCTTATGGAGCTTTATAACGCAACACATTGTATTATTTACAACATGCTACTTGTTGAAGCTTTATACCATATCTCATTGTATTTTTAAAACACACACACACATATAACTAAACCAAACACATATTCTCAACCAAAATATAAGGAAGGATACAATTCCCACATCTGACCAACCATCTCCCATGTAGCTTCATTGGGCCCAAAATGCTTCTACTAAACTTTAACTTGCTCCATTTCTCAAGCATGAGTTATGTATACTGCATAATGCATTGTGGCTCTAGCTAGAAATCTCCATCTAGTTCCACTAGTAATACATACCAATCAATCGCATGATTAACATCATGGACATATCTCTTAAGCAATGAAATATGGAAAAAATCATGGAATTTCACTATTGGTGGCAATGTGATTCTATATGCCACTAGTCCAATCCTCTCAAGGATCTCAAAAGGCCCATAATACTGCGGTTATAAATTGGACACCATCCAATCCTTAACAAGCTCCTTTAGTGCTTGATGCACAAGTACACATGCTCTCTAATCTGAAACTCCTTGAATGCTCTATGCTAATTCACATAACTCTTCTTCCTGTCATGTGTTGCATTTAAATTCCTTTGAATGACTTGCATCTCCTGCTCCATCTCAGCTAACATATTTGGTGCAATCAACACCCTATTCACTGGGTCACTCACACTTATATGAGTATTACAACTCCAGCCATAGAGAGCCCCAATTCAAATCATCTTCAAGGATTCTTGATACCCATTATTATATGAAAACTCTGCCAGTGGAAGATACTCCTCCCATTTCCTCTGCTAATGCATAACATACATCATCAACATATCCTCAAGGATCTTATTAATCCTCTATGTCTATTTATCTATCTACGAATGATAGGTTACTCAAGACTAACTCTTTCCCCAATCCTACAAATAGCTCCTTCCAAAACCTAGAAGTAAATTTAGCATCTTTATTTTATATTACCTTCTTGGGAACTCCATGCAACCTCACTATCTCCCTGCTGAACATCTGAGCTATCTCACTAGCGGAATTAGCAGACTTCATTGCAATGAAGTGAGCTACCTTTCTCAACCTATCAACAAAAACCATGTTGGAATCATGTTTCTTTGATGTCCTCGGAAATATTGTAATGAAGTCCATGGAAATGACCTCCGATTTCCATTGTGGGATCGGAATAAGCTGTAATAAACTAGTTGGGTTCTTATTCTCATCTTTCACCTATTGACAGTCTAGACATTGCATATCTTGGGTGGCTTGAATATGGATTGACATGACAATCTTTTAAGATAAGATTCTTCAACTCACTACTATATAGCATATAAATCTTGTTCCCGAATTTGACCAAGACATCTATCGTGAGGTGATACTCCTCATTCCTGTCACCTTCACCCTATTGCTGTAACCTCTTCTTTAGTTGTTGGAAACATTTCATCATGCTACCCTTCATGCAAGACATGCTACTGCAAATTTGTCTCATATGAGCTCACAACCGAAATGTGATTCACTTGCATTCTCCAACCGAGAGAATCTGCAACCTTTTTCTCCTTTCCTTTAATGTACCTTATCTCAAAAACAAACTCACTGAGGGTAGCCAACCATCTAGCTTGCATGACATTCAGATTCGGTTAGTCAACAAGTACCTCAGTCCACTATGATCGCTCATTAAGGAAAACTTCCTACCAAGAAGATAATGTATCCACATCTTCAATGCATGAATGATAACTTCCAAATAAAGATCATGAGTGACATAGTTTTTCTCGAGCTCATTCAACTTCTTTGACTCATAGAAAACCACCTGTCCTTCCCGCATCACGACTCCACCAACTCCTTCCTTGCAAGCATTTGTACAAACCACAAAGTCCTTGTTAGGATCCTTAACTTCAATACTAGAGCATTTATAAGATAATTATTTAACTACTTAAAGCTAGTTCCACACTCATCAGTCCATTCAAACTTCTTTCCTTTCCTCTGCAAAGATGTAATATGATAGAAAATACTTGATAAGTTCTCGATGAACCTCCTGTAATAACCTGCTATCCCCATGAATTATTTGACCTCATCCACATTCCTAAAAGTCGGCCACTCCATGATGGATTTAATCTTTTCCAGGTCCATTCTTATGCATTCTTTGGAAACAACATGTCCCAAGTAGTGAATATGAGTCTGAAATAAAATGCACTTAGTGAGCTTGGCATACAATTAAAGCTCTCTCAACAATGCCAACACTGTTTCTAGGTGCTCTACATGATCTTCCTCATTATTAGAGTATACCAATATATCATCAACAAAGACTATCATAAACTTTTCCAGATAAGGACACAACACACTGTTCATCAAACACATGAGAGTGGTTGGAGCATTAGTAAGACCAAAAGGAAACACCACAAAATCATAATTCCCATACCTCGTACATAATGTGGTAGTGTAGATATCTTCTTCCTTGATGTGCACCTGATGATATCTTGATCTCAAATCATTCTTTGAAAATATTTCTTCTCCCTTCAACTGATTAAACAAGTCATCAATATATGACAATGGCTACCTATTCTTGATTGTCACCTTGTTCAACTACCTGTAATCAATGCACAATTTCAAGGTACCATCATTATTCCTTACAAATAACACTGGTGTACCCAAAGGTGAAACACTTGGCCTTATGTATCATTTATCAAACATTTCCTTAAGCTAAAATTTTAGTTCTACCAACTCTGGAATGCTCATCCTATAAGGTGATTTAGATGTTATTGTTGTTCCTAGCATCAACTCAATAGAGAAGTCCACATCCCTATGAGGATGTATCTCTGGAATATTTGTTGTAAACACATCCTTAAACAACTACAAAACATGACACTTCTTCAGAGCTTCCTCATCCTCAACATCCTTCCCTTTGTCACTAGAAATATGCACTACAAATAATAAATATCCTTTCATGTGGCTATTTTTTACCTGCATAGTTGCAACCATTCTCACTGATGTGGAATTCTTCTTTCCATGCAATATTATTCTTTCCCCATCATCATCCAAACACTCATTAGTTTTTTCTTAAAAATCCAATTTACGCATCTGAATGAACAACCAATCCATGCCCAAAAGTATACTATATGAACCCAAAGGAATCACATTTAGATGTGTTGATGTAGGCATACCATTAATTTCAAATTCACAATATCTCACCCAATGATGAACTCTTCTCTTGGTCCTTGTAGCCAACTGTACCAACCAATATTTTTCATGCACTTCCCTACTCAAGAAACATGTATACATCAAGTAATGACCAATATAGCTATTATTCGATCCAGGATTAGTCAAAATAGAAAAAACTTGATCCAAAATCTGACTTTCCATATCAATAATGGATGTTTAATGATTTTTGTGCCTGTCATCCACTAATACATAAATATGAGGAATACTCCAATCAACATCTCCAACTGTTTGTGCCTCTTGAGCATTGTGAATTTTACGCCTTCCACCCTCGTGTAATGGGAAATCTATCATGTGATGTTCTCCACCATAGGTTTAACACCTCAAAGGCTTCCTACCATCACCTTTTTCTACTCCTTAGGCTAAGACCCATGTTCTAACTCCACTGCATTAAAATTCTTGTAAGGTTCCACATTCTCCTTGACACCTCCATCATGAGGTCTTCCTTTCTTCTGAGGCCACTTCCGTTTTTTCTTCTCATTACCTTTCCAATCACGCTTAAGCTCAGGTTTGCACTTTGACTACTCATAAAAATGCTTCAGCTTCCTTATGGCTTTCCAATAACAAAGGCTCATCAAACTCAATATGCTCTTTCAATTCTACTAGTAACCCATTGATGAACCTTTGAATCTCATCTTTCTCATCTTTAAGGTAAGGAATATACCTCAATATTCCTTACCTTAAAGATGAGAAACACTCCACAGTTAAGCGTGCTTGAGCCAGAGGAGTTCTGGGATGGGTGACCTCCTGGGAAGTCCTGGTTACCGGGTACAAGCCCCGAAGTGATGATTGATGCTATGTGATTCGTTCTCCACATTTCACTAGTTTCAATCCCACTTCTTCACCCCTGTGAGCATCACCCGATGCAATGAGTGCTAAGTGAACTATTCAAAAATCATGAGAAATTAGTCAGTTTCGACTACCTCTCATGGAAATGGTCATACGTTTGAATGACTTACTTAACGCAGTTGAATCCCAAAAATGATATCTAATATAATTTCAATAAGGCAGTTAGGTGGTGAAAGATATGTAGCTACATTCACAGACAAAACCTATAAGGTGACTAAAGGAGCCTTGGTAATATCAAAATGAGTAAAGGTTGGTACATTTTATTTATGCAATGGTATTTCTTATTTTATTAATACTTTGACCTCCATAAGAGAAGATATGACACTCTGGCATCATAGGCTTAGGCGCATGAGTGAGAAGGGGATGGAGATTCTTCACTTAAGAAATTTATTGCCAGGTTTGAAGCATGTTGATTTGGATTTCTCTAAAAATTGTGTTTATGGAAAACAAAAGAGATTCATATTTATCAGAGCTGGGAAGGAAAAGAAGAGAAAAAAATTAGAGCTTGTGCATATAGATGTATGGGGATATTCTTAGGTACCATATCTCGGTGGACCTTTCTATTATGTTACTTTTATTGATGTTGCAACTAGGAAAACCTAGATTTAGTATATTCAAAATAAATCTGATGTATTTGATACTTCAAAGAAATGGAAATATTTGGTTGAGAATGAGATACAAAACAAGTTGAGGTGTCTGAGATAAGAAAATGGAGGTGAATACTACAGAAAAGAATTTGATAACTATTTTTTAGAGCATGGAATTCGCAGAGAAAAGAGAGCTTCAGAAACACCACAAGAAAATGGCATGTCAGAAAGGATGAACAGGAGAACCATGGAGCGTGCTAGGTGCGTGAAATTGCATGCAAGATTACCCTTACAATTTTGGGAAGATGTTGTAGATATTATTGTTTATCTAATAAACAGATGGCCTTCAAGTTCTTTGGATGGTGGTATTCTAAAGGAGGCATGGACAGGTAAAATGGTAAACTACACATTTTTAAAGACTTTCGGTTGCGAAGCCTTTGTCCACATCAATATAGGAAATAGAACAAAGATTGCGGAAAAATCAAATAAATGTACCTTTATTGGATATGGTGTAAATTATTTTTGTCATCACTTATATGATTATGGAAATCACAAAATCATTAGGAGAAAAGAAGTCATATTCAATGAAAAGGTCTTGTATAAGGATAAGATGCAAGGAAAGAAACATGAAATAGAAAACAAAGAATATATAGTGCTTGATGAGATCACAAAAAAAGTAAAGCTTCATGAAAATCATAATGATCAACAACTACAACATCAAGAACAACCACAATAACAACAAGCAATTCAAACACCTGAAAGTGGTGTTAGAATATCTACCAGAATAAGTAGATTGCTTGAATGAAACTCTCCTTCATTATATTATGTATTGTTGATTGATTCAAGTGAAAGAAAGAGATAAGAATAAAAAATGCCAATAGAAACCATGAATAAGTGGGAGCAAGCCATGGAAGAAGAGATCGAATCCTTGATGCATAGCCATACTTGGGACTTAGTCAAGTTGCCTGCAGGTAGAACACATTGTAGAATATATGGGTTTACAGGTTGAAGGAAGAAGATGGAGGTAAACATAGGTATATGGCTAGAATTATGGTGAAGGGGTTTGCACAAAAGTAAGGTATAAACTTTGATGAAATTTTTTCTTTTGTTGTTAAAATGACTTCAATTAGAACTGTTTTAAGTCTAGTGGTAGCAGAAAATTTGCATCTTGAGTAGTTAGATGTAAATAGAACCTTTCTCCATGGGGATTTGGAGGAATAAATGTATATGCATCAGCCACAAGAGTATGAGGTCAAAGGGAAGGAGAAGTTAGTGTGAAAATTGAAGAATAGCTTGTATGGTTTAAAACAGGCTCCAAGGCAGTGGTATTTAAAATTTGATAGGTTTATGTCTAAACAAGGTTATATTAGACTTCACTCTTGCCATTGTGTTTATATTAAAAATAAAAATGATGGAAGCTATATATTATATTGTAATTGTATGTAGATGAGATGCTTGTTGTAGGGTCTAACATGAAGGAAATAAATGTGCTAAAAGAAAATTTGGCAAATTCATCTGTAATGAAGGATTTGGGTGTTGCGAAACAAATCCTTGGTATAAGAATAACTAGAAACAAGAAAAATCACAAATTAACATTGTCCCAGAGTGAGTACATAGAAAAGGTATTGGAAATATTTGATATACAGAATGCAAAACCAATTAGTACACCTTTGTTTAGCCATTTCAAGCTAGGTAAGGGGATGTGTGCCAAGACTCAGGAAGAGATGGGTTATATGTGTAAAGCTCCATATGATTCAAAAAATGGAAGCTTAACGTAAGTAGTGGTCTCCACAAGGCCTGATATTACACATGCAGTGAGAGTTGTAAGAAGGTATATGAATAATCCAGGAAAATAACATTGGATGGAAGTGAAGTGGATTCTCAGGTATTTAAGAGGTACCACAAATCAAGAATTATGCTTTGGTGGTTAAAATATTTCTCTATAGGGATATGTTGATGCAAATATGGCAGATGATAGAGATAGAAGGAGGAGCACCACAAGGTATGTGCTTAATGTAGGTGGAGAAAGTGTTAGTTGAGTTTCAAAATTGCAAAACATTGTTCCACCTTAAACAATGGAAGCAAAGTATGTTGCTCCTACAAAGGCTAGTAAAGAAACAATTTGGTTACAAAGGTTTATGGATGAATTGGACAAGAAGCACAAGATGGGAAGCTTATATAGTGACAACCAAAGTTCCATTGATATTGTAAAGAAATCATTATTTCATTCCAAGACTAAACATATACAGATCAAGCACTATTTCATACGGTCAATATTGGAAGATGGACAGTTGAAACTAGAAAAGATACACACTAGCTAGAATCCTGTAGATATGTTAACAAAAGTTGTAACCAAGGAGAAACTGAGATTCTTCTCAGTTTTAATTGGTCTTCAAGTATGATGGTAAAGGTGAGAAACAATCATGTCCAAGTGGATTCATTATCCAACAAGTGAAGCAACAATGGAGTTTATATATAATTAATCTCCAAGCAAGATATTTTTGAGTGTGGAGCCTAATTATCTTCCTGATTTTTTAGAGGTTGTATATTTTCATCCGCATTGGATCATTTTTCCTAATGTGGTGGAAATGATACCCATTTAATCACCTTCATGGGGGGCAATGACAACTTTTATGAGCCCCCCCCAAGTGGGGGTTCATGGGCAGTGCCCTTGAAGCTACAAATAGGTGAAAATTACCTTGTAAAATATTGTAATTTCGTAGTCAATCTGGCCTGCTAATTACGTGGATGAACTAACAATATAATTTATCTTAATTCTAGTTTTTTCCCCTAGAAGTAAACCCTCATTTTATATTGTTTGAAAAAGTAACTATGTTAGATATTCAATAATGTACTTGATTTTATGTAGTGTACTTTCCAAAAGAATAAAGAAAATAACTTTTATTATTATTATTGTGACTTATTAAAGCATGGGTTTCATGCTTGGGTCATTATGTTTTAGGTAAAAGTCCTAATTGAGGACTTCTAGGATTTATTCTGAGTCTATAGAATTATTGTACATTTAAAGATACCCTTCTTGGGCTTTTGAATCATGTAAAAATGTTTAGTATTGAGTAAAATATGAATTATGGAACCTCCACACCATGTCAACCTAAGGGAAGATCAAGTCAGCCTAAGACCCTATTCGACCCCACAAGAAGCCTACAAAAGGAAGGACATCGAATTCATTTGGATCATCACTTCTCATCAAGTTTGAATTCTCTCTACTAGGAAGAAGTAGGAAAATTTGTTTGCTAGGCAGAAGTGTGAAGTGGGTAGTTGGGAAAGTATGTTTTCGGCAAGCCGAAGTGAATACAAGTTTGGGTGCATCTAAGAAGTCAAGGAAAATCAAAATTTTAGGGGGGATCTCTATATTTTTTATGCTCTAGATTGGGAGATCGAAGTCTTCCAAGTTAAACTAATATCAGAAGCTGCTAGCTGCTACAGGTTGCTGCATAGTCGAAGTTGATGGGAAAGACGTCAGTCTTCTGGAGGATGACTTGGTGTGGAGGGAACGTATGGTTAAGATCTAGGGTGAAGAGTCTCACAGAATACTATTGAAAGGAAGAATTACTTTGACTGGGTTTTCCCCTCGAGGGGGGTTTTTCCCTAGCATGTGCCTACATCTTTTGTTCATTATTTTATGTGGTGCTGCTTTTGGTCTTTTCTTAATGATATAAAGAAAGAAGATATAAAGAATTATAATAATAAGAAACATCACAAGTAATTATCAATATCTAGAAAATATTTACTATCTTTCTAATTTTCCAACATGGTATAAAATCTTTGGTGAAGAAAGAAGAAAAAGGCAGATCCATTCATAGGCACTATCTCATTGAAGGAATCTATTATACTCAAGGACGATGTCTAACTAAATCAAGGTGACAACAAGCTTGAAGGAGCATATAACTCCAGATCTTGGAATAAGAGGATTGACCTAATCCTTGAGAAGAACAAGGTATTGGATTTGGTAAAAGGAAATGTACAGAATCCTATAGAAGAAGCAGTGATGCCCACAAAGTGAAATTCAGGGATTTAGAATTGGTGGTTATGACTCTAATGGTAGAAGGGATAAAATACACTCTTTTTCCATTCATATATAATATTGATCATGCTCAGGAGATGTATGAATCCATGTTGAAGTTGTTCACTATCAAGAACATTAGTCAAGTAGCAAGTTTGAAGAATGAGATAGGGAATACGAAAATGACTAAAGAAGATATTGTGGCAACTTTCTTTGTGAAGATAGATAGACTCAGGGATGATATTTTGGCCATCGATGAGATTTTTCTAGAAAAATAATTGGAGATCACTTCTATATTAGGATTGCCATGCTCTTGGGGTGCATTTTCTTTTGGCCTCAATAGTTGGAAGGTAGCTCCCACCTTTAAAAAATTATGGACCACAAGGAGTAAAGAAGAATTAAGGATATCAATGGTTGCTAATCCTAAAAGAGTATCAAATACTTATGTTTCTCATCATAAAGGAAAGAGATCGAAGATACAAAGGAAGAAAGTTGACATTTCTAAGAGAGAGTGGTATCAATGTCATAAGAAAGGTCACTACAAGAGTGACTATCTCGAGAATCCAAGGAATAAAAAGAGAGGAAGAGATCAAGCCAACTTTGCCAAAGGACACTCAAAGAAAGTCAAGCTTGAAGAATTTGGCATTAGGGACTTACACTATTAAGTAATTTTCTTTAAATAACTTGTTTTATATGTTTTAGAATTTATAGGTTTTTAACATATCTTTGGAAAAAACATTTTTGTATTTATTTAAGTTTGTAGGTTTCCCTCAAGCTTTGGAGGGAGCTCCCAACAACTCTCAAAGATAAGTATCCCATGTATTTTTAGTTTTGGGTTCATTTACTCATTTAGTTTTGATTATATTAAATATTAATCACCTATCTCCCTCTATTGTCTTGACTAGGGAAAAACATCTTAAAGAAGGAGGATCTCTCAAGACAAGGTTAGTCAAGAAACAAAGGTATGCTTTGAATACATTAATTGAAAGGATTATTCATTTGGTGATATATTACTAACTCTGTTATGACTAGTTGTATTGAATCTTAGTGATTCTTGTTTGGGTGATTCATCTCTTGATAAATCTACCCACCCCACTCATATTCTTGACTAACTATGTAGAACCCTAGACAAGTTATGGAAAACCATAACCAAAGGGTATGCTAATATGAATGTCTGAAATCCTAAGTTGTTTAGGGTGATTTTGAAATACTAATACAAGTTTTATTGATGATGTCTTGTTTGGGATTTTGGTATATCCTAACTTATTAAATGGTTGAGTGATAAGGCCTAAAATCCCCAAACCTTTGAAGTTTTGGTAATGTTGGGTTTTAGATGTTCTACATTGGAACCCTAGCTCATTAGGGTTTGGTGGAATGGGTGTTTTACATTGGAACCTTAGATCTTTGGGGTTTGGTGGAATGTGTGAGAAATACCCTTACATTATCTTAGAAATAATTTTATTTGTTATGTGTGTGTTTGTTTGATCAAACGCTAGTGTAATCAAAATGATTGTCTATCTAACTCTTATCCGATATTGTTGTGAAGTTGGGTTTGACTAACACATGATATGAAATATATTTGAATGATTACGAAATCTAGACATATATGGATATGTCCTCTTTGTTGAAACCCTAGCTTGGTCTAGGTTAGATATTAATATTATTTGAAATATGATATGCTTATGTATGGTTATGAATTCCTAGATATGTGTGTTGACGTAGTTATTAATGATCATAAGTCTTCGGACTTAATGGAAGCCCTTGTTTTAGGATTTAATGGAAGTATTTGTCTGACATTCTAGGATGATGATATATGGAAATATAGGGTGTTGTAGATAAACCCTAGTGAAGTTAATATGTGCGATATAACATTCTGAAATCTATTAAGTGATTGTTGCATATGAAACATAAGGTTTTACAATTAAATCCTAGTAGTGACATTATCCAGTGCGAAATGTAACAATTTGAGATCTATGCATTTAATGATTGTTGATATTGTGGAATTCTAAGGTTTTGGAATTAAACCTTATTCAAAGTAAAATATATGGAATACGATAATTTGAGATTTGTATAAAGATTGGTAAATTTGTGAGTTCTAGGGTTTTGGAGTTAAACCTTAGTTGAAGTAAAACTATCTGATGAATGTTAGCTATATGATAATTTGAGATTTGTGAAGAGATTGTTGAAATTGGTATTTTTGGTTGAGTTTGATGATTGCTCCGAAATATAGGGTTTGTGAAATATCCTTAGTGGTAGTTGGTCATCATAGTGACTAATTGATGGTTGATTGAAAATCTAGGGGTTTGGAGCTAACCCTAGTGGAAGTTGGTCAGGTTAATGACTAAGTTGTGATTGAATTTTATTGATTCTTTTATATGAAATCTAGGATTGTATGAATCCTTAGTAAGAATTCTAACATATATGTTTTGAAAGGTTGTTAAATACTTTGAAAATATATATGTGTGTAAATGGTTTCTAGTGTTTTCTATATGTTGTAGTAAGGTATGTCATACCTTTGGAAGACATATTGAAACCTTAGATGGAATGAATGTTGTTACAAAATAGTCTAGGGTGTATAACAAAGTCCCTAGAAAGATGTTGAAAGGTATATGTCTCTTGTGTGTAATTGAGTTTTTGTATCTGTTATGAATAAATTTGAAATGTTTCCATGATTTTGATATGGCTAGCATCATGCTTCTATAGTTTTGGTTGTACTTGCTATTAAAGTTGTGCTGGTACACAATCTTCAACTTGGTGAATATGTGATGAGCATTATGGGGATGAAGATAACTCTAAGGAAATGGTTGGAAGCCATGAAATATTCTCTAGATGTCAAAAAGAAGAATTTGATCTCATGGAGGAAGCATGAATAGAAGAGATCTCCCTAAGATTAAGAGGGAGTCCAGATAAAGAGGTGCTTCCTAGTTGAGAGGGAGGGCATATATTGGTATCAATTGAAAAATGAATATCAGAGGATATGTTGTTGCATGTAAAGTAGGAAATATAATTGAGGAATATTCTATCAAATATTCGATTAATAGTCCTACTATGGAAAGTTGAGAAGCAACATTTGTTGTATGTAAGACCCTGGAGGTTTGTATTTGATTATGTACATGTGAAAGTATATTATTGATTTAGGTTGTGTTTGTACAGGTGAATCTCGCTAATGATTTTATAGCATGTTGGTTACCAATCAATTTGATTAGGAGAGATTGGTCATTATTGATCTACTGGATCAAGGGTTGTTGAGGCTTTGTGACTGAAGAATTTCCTGGGGAGACATCTGGCTGACACTTTGTGTTGATGTCTGAGTCCCTAAAGTTGGAAAGGTGGTGTTGATTATTGAGCTCTATTTTGGATACACACTTGGATTTTTGGGTTGGTGGTTAGAAAGTAAGCTTGATGGTACCTAGAGGGGCTAAAAGCTTGAGTCCACCTTAGTCCCACTTGAATATATTTCCTTGGTTAGGAATCTAGTCGATGGAATTTCAATGCCTAAGTTGTTGAGTGACTAGTTGGATAGATTTCCCTGACCAGGAATCTAGTCCATGGCATTGTGGTGCCTAAAGTTCTTCATGGTTCATATAGTTTTAGATCTTCCATTGTATATGTACATTATGAACACCTACCTAGTTAAAATGGAGTGTTGGAAAAAGTAACTATGTTCAGTCTTCAATAATGCACTTAAGTCATTATGTAATGTACTTGTCAAAATAATAAAGAAAAGTTTTATTGTTATTGTTATTGTGACTTATTAAAGCATGTGTTTCATGCTTGGGTCACCATGTTTTAATTCAAAGTCCCAATTGAGGACTTCTAAGGTTTATTCTAAGTCTATAAAATTATTGTACATTTAAAGAGACCCTTCTTGGGCTTTTGAATAATGTAAAAAGGTTTAGTATTGAGTAAAATATGAATTATGGAGCCTCCACACCATATCGATCTAATACCCTATTCAACGCCACAATAAGCATATAAAAGGAAGGGCAGCGAATTCATTTGGACTATCACTTATCATAAAGTTTTAATTCTCTCTACTGCGTAAAAGTTTGAAAATATGTTTACTGGGATGAAGTGCTAAGTGGGTAGCTCGAAAATCTGTTGCCAAGAAGCCAAAGTGAATGTGAGTTTGGGTGAGTCTAAGAAGTCAAGGAAAATCAAAATTTTGGTGGTGGCATTTCTCTATTTCATGCTCTGTATTGGGAAATTGAAGTCTTCCAAGTTGAACTATTGTCGGAAGCTGTTAGCTACTAAAATTTGGTCCATAGGTGAAGTTGCCGGGAAAGAGATCAATCTTATGGAGGCTGACTTGGTGTGGAGGGAAGGTCTGGTTAAGGTCTAGGGTGAAGATTCTCAAAGAATACTATTGAAAGGATGAATTACTTTGACTGGGTTTTCCCCTCAAGGGGGGTTTTGCCTTGGCATGTGCTTACATCTTGTGTTCGTTGTTTTTATGTGTTGCTTCTTTTGGTAGTTGCTTAATGATCTAAAGAAAGAAAATATAAAGAATCATTATAATAAGAAACATCAAAAGAAATTATCAAGATCTAGAAAATATTTACTGCCTTTCTGATTTTCCAACATATATGAGGGAATTGTATTGTGACTATATATTAGTATTCTAAGTGAGAGAGGGAGAGGAGGTTGTGTGAGAGTGAAGAGGAAATTACAATGGATCTGTTGTAGGTTGTATCTCTTCATTTTTCTAGATAATATAAAAGGAAGGACTAATTTTTTCTATGTGGACGTAGCCCAAATTGGGTGAACCACATATATTTGTGTCTCTCTTGGTTTATGCATTTTTTTAAATTTTGTTCTCACAATATTTTATGTATTTCATTAGTTTGTTAATTAGTTTCTAACAATCCCACTGTAGTTGTTGATCCCACTATTCCCTTATGCTTTCCTGCTCTCCCTTTACCCTCTTTCTCCAAATCCAAAGTCTGCCACAATGCTCCAAGAAACACTAAGTGTGCAAGCATGTAAGGGAGAGAGAATAGAAAGAGAGTGTGAAAGGCTTAACTAAAAAAAGCTATGAACTGATCCTTAGAAACATTTTTATCACTGAGGCCTCTATTTCTTCATTTTCCTCTATTTTTCCTTAAATTTTCCTCACATGCAATTATGTGACCTTTCACCTTCCTTTTCTCCTATTTTCCATCATTTTCATGAATAAATGCCAATTAGTGACTCTTTTTCTTTGCCAATGCCTTTTCCAATTTCCATAGCCATAAATTAATCACCAGTGATCCCTATCACTATGTTTTTTTTCCCAACATTCAACTTGGAATACGTGTCCCATGACTTTGGTCTTATTTTTCCTTTATTAAATTTATTACGTGGATTTTTAATCGGGGTTGTTATAGAACCCTCCCCCTTGGGGGAACGCTATCCTCAATGTTCAATGACATCTATAAACTAATAAATCACATGCTTCCAATAGAGATTTATAACACAACTTGATGAAAAATTTACATCATATCCATCTGCTAAAAGTATAACCAACATATCATGAACACCATACCACTTATTGGAACTTTATGACACAAATTGATGTATTATTTACAACATACATGTGCATATAGACATAGCCAAAACACAAAATCAAAATATATATCAAAATGCATTCACTCAACAGGCGCATAGAAAAGGATACATAACCCACATCTGATAATCCATCTCCCATGTAGCTTCATTAGGTCCAAAGTGCTTCCACTGCACTTTCAATTGCTTGATTGATCGATTCCAGAGCATGAGCATATTTCACTGCAAAATGAACTAAGGATCTGGCTAGAATTCTCCTTCTAGCTCCACCTGTAATACGAACCAATCAATCACATGATCAACATATTTCACATACTTCTTAAGCAATGACACATGGAAAACATCATGGAATTTCACTATCAGAGGCAATGTAAGTCAGCTAATGGTCCAATCCTCTCAAGAATCTTAAAAGGTCTGCAATACCAAGGCACCAACTTGGCACATGATCCAATCCTCAAGGATCTCTTCTTGGGATTGATGCACACACGTGTTCCCCAACATAAACTCTTTAAATACTTGTGCCTATATGCATAGATCTTCTTCCTGTCCTGTGCTACCTTTAAATTCTTCTTGATAACCTACATTTCGTGTTCTATCTCTACAAACATGTTCGGTCCAATCAATACTGTATTCACTAGATCACTCCAACTAATAGGAGTATTTCAACTCTCCCATAAATTGCCTCAAACAAATTCATCCTCAAATATTTTTGATACCCTTTATTAACACAAACTCCACCAGTGGAATATACTCTTCCCACTTTTTCTAGTGATGCATAACATACATTCTCAACTTGTCCTCCAAAATCTTATTTACCCTCTCTTTTTGTCCATATTTTTGTGGATGATAAGATATATTGAAGGCCAACTCTATCTTGAAACATGGAAATAACTCTTTCCAAAACCTAGAAGGGAACTTGACATCTCTATCTGATGCAATATTCTTTGAAACACCATGCAACATCACTATATATCTCATGAAGACCTATGCTACTTCACTAGCTAAATCCATAGACTTTACTGGAATGAAATGAGCTACCTTGGTCAACCTATCAACCAAAACCATAATAGAATCATGCTACATAGATGTTCTCAACAAACCTATAATGAAGTCCATGTAAACTACCTTTCATTTCCACTTTGGAATCAGAATCGGCTATAATAATCCACCTGGATGCTTACACTTTACTTTTACATGTTGGCAATCTAAGCATCTCGCAACAAACTTAGCCACCTCTTTCTTCAGATTTAGCCAATGGTAGAACTTATTAACTGTTGTCAATGTCTTCTGATATCCAAGGTGACTTGAATATAGCTTAACGTGAAATTCCCTCAAGATAAGTTTCTTGATCTCACTGTTGTCTGGCACATAGATCTTGTCCCTAAATCTAACCAAACCATCTTCCGTGAGATGATAGTCTACATCCTTTTCACTTATACCATGATGTTATAACCTATTCTTAAGCTACTAATACCTATTATCATGATGTCCTTCCTGCAATATCTGATCTTGTAAATTTGTTTCATATGAACTCATAGCTACTATGTGATTTACTTGTACTTTTTAGATAAGAGAATCTACAACCCTACTATTTTTTCCCTTAATGTACCTAATCTGAAATTTAAACTCAATGATTGTTTCCAACCACCTAGCTTGTCTAACATTCATATTCAATTGGTCAAATAAGTATCTCAATCCACCATGATCACTCATCAAGATGAACCTCCTACCAAGATGATAGTGTCTTCACATATTCAATGCATGGAAGACTAATGCCAACTCAATATCATGAGTCACATAATTATGCTCGTGCTCATTCAGTTTCCTTGATTCATAGCAAACTGACTGTCCTTCTTGCATCAAAACCCCACCAAGTCCTCTCTTGAAAGCATATGTATATAACCCAAACTCTTTATCTAGATATGTAATATTTAGAACTATAGCATTTGTAATCAATTGCTTCAACTGCTCAAAACTTGCTACGCATTCCTCTGTCCATTCAATTTTTTTTCCTTTTTGCTGCAATGATGTAATCTATGAGAATTTCCTGATGAAACACCTATAGTAACCTACTAACCCCATCAAATATATGACCTCATCGACATTTCTACGAGTTACCCATTCCATGATAGATTTGATATTTTCTAGATCCACTACTATGCATTCCTTAGAAACAACATGCCCCAAGCAATGAACCTTTGTCTTAAAGAAACTGCATTCACTAAGCTTGACATACAATTAATGCTCTCTTGGCAATTTCAACACTACTACTAGATGTTCTTCATGCTCTTCCTCATTCTTAGAATGTATCAATATATCATCAATGAATACAATAATGAACATATGTAGATAATGGCACAATACACTATTCATAAAGCACATAAAAGTAGCTAACACATTAATCAAACTGAAAGGAACTACAACAAACTCATAATTCCCATACCTAGTCTGGAAATTAGTCTTATATATATCTTCTTCTTTGATGCATACCTAATGATATCTTGATCTCAAATCAATCTTCAATAACACTGTCACTCCCTTCAATTGATCAAATAAGTAATCAATCCTTCGCAAAGGGTACATGTTCTTGATCACCACCTTGTTCAACTATCTATACTCAATGAATAACCCAAGAGTGCCATCCTTCTTCATAAACAACATTGGTGCACCCCAAGGTGACACACTTGGTCTAATGTATCCCTTTTCCAGCATTTCCTTCAACTGCAATTCCAATTCCACCAACTCTAGAGTGCTCATCCTATACGATGCATTCAATGTTGGTTCTCCTTCTAGTACTAACTCAATAAAAAATTCCAATTCCTTGTGAGGCCGTAACACTGAAAACTCTGATGGGAATATATCCTGAATCAAATCTAAAGCCAAATACTGCTTCAAGACTTCTGCATCCTCAACATCCTTACCTTTATCACTAGACACATGCACTGCAAATAATACACACCCTTTCCTTTGACTACAGTTTTCCTTCATAGGTGTAACCATTCTAACTAATGTCACCTTCTTCTTACCCTGCAAGATTCTTTGTTCTCCATTTTCATCCAAGCACGCAATATCCTTTTCATAATAGTCCAACTTAGTCCTGTGAAGATACAACCAATCCATACCCAATAAGATATTGTATAATCCCAATGGAGGTACATTTAGATGTGTTGATGTAGGCATACCATTCAAATCAAATGCATAAGATCTTACCGAATGATGAACTCTTTTCTTGGTACCTGTAGCCAACTGAACTAACCAAGACAATGCATGCACTTCTTTTCTCAAACCACACTTATTTACCATGTTAGGGTTAACATAACTATAATTAGATCCAGTTTTAATCAAAATAGAAACAAATTGATTACAAAGATTACCATCCATATGGATAATAGATTCCTGGTGATCCTCCTTCCAGTTATCCAAAGTTGCATAAATCCAAGGAATACTCTATCCAACATCCCCCATTATTTGTACCTCCTAAGAACTGTAAATATGTGGTCTACCACCCTAATGTTGTGAGTAATCTCTCCTGTGATGATCTTTTCCACAAGTCCAACACTGTAAAGGCTTCCTACCATAACCCTTGTTCTACCCTTGAGACTAAAATCCCTATCCTCTATTAGCTGCATTGAATTTCTTATGCAATGCAGCATTCTCCTTGTCATTTGTATCCTATGGTTTTCCTCTCTTCTTAACCCACTTTCCTTTAGTCTTGTCATTACCTTCCAAGTCGTATTTAAATTCATATTTGCACTTTGATTTCTCATAAAAATGCTTCAACTTTCTAATGGATTCCTCCAATGATCTAGGCTCATCAAACTCAATCCTCTCTTTGAACGATACTAACATCCCACTTAGGAAACTTTGAATCTTCACTTTCTCCTCCTTAAGATAAGGCACATATCTAAACAACTCCAAGAATCTTCTAGTATACTCCTCATCAGTCCTAGATCCCATCTTTAGTTCATATAATTCCTTTTCCCTATCATAATAGTACCTTTTAAACTAATACTTCTTCCTGAAAAGTCTCTCAAACTCAGTCCAAGTCAAATCCCCTTATCGAATGCCTCAGACATTCTTCACCTCTTCCCAACAAATGTCTACTTTACCTTTAAGATTGATGGTAGCTATCTTGGATTTCATGTTCTCTGAGTAATCATGTAATCTAAAAAAATTATTCATAATAAGCGACCAAGCTTTTGCATCCTCTGACTTCTTCATTTCTCCATCAAATGTAGGTGGTTTTGCTTTCTTGAACTTGTCTCCAAAACACAACTTCTCACTCATCATATATGAATGGTGACAGTGATGAGCATGTTCTCTCTCTAAAACGGAACTAGGATAGAACCCGTGATCACTTCCCCTTCTGTCGGGTGTATCTAGAAATCAGACATATATGAGTGTACCCTCTCTATCCAATCTATATCTTTTTTGATACCTATTTCCATATGCACCATTTTTTATTTCATGTTGTCCATGACTAATCCGAAGTGATCCTTGTCTCTACAATTTTGATAAACTCTGAAGAATCATTGCATTGACCTTTGTTTGTTTCTCTTGTTCCCTAGAAATTCTTTCATGTAGCTAAATGATTCTATCATTATCTGCTTTGCAACTTCTTATCTTTTCCTTCAAACTTCTCAATGTATCTACTATATGAGTGGAGTACTCATCTGATATGTAGGGAGAATCACATGAACTCTAGTCCACCATTTTTCTTGTCATCTTTGATATTATTCCTACAAACATACTATGTCAGCTAAATAAAATATAAACACAATAAAATGTACCTTAGTGAATTTCAAGGGATGTTATCTCATTTGCAAGATCAATCCAGATTGGCACAATACATGCATATATATAATGAAATCATTATATGAATCATCTCAACATCAACATCATAATTTCTACATGATTACACAACAATAAAAATGACCATCACCATGCATACATAACAAGCACATATACAACCTACATGCATGCATGACAAACACATTCTACCCATCCAATCCAAGTGTTGAACTTGGGAGCTCTAATACCACTTTGTAACCACCTCCCCCCACACTTACCCAAGTTAACCAGTGCACCGGGGTAAATATGTGATGAAGATTTACTGTGATATGAATTAATGTCCTAAGTACAATTAAGGAAGTGGAATCGATAAAATGAAACCTTACTAACCTTCCTTGGGAGCTACAGGACCCACAAGAGCTAAACAACCACTCCAGGTGCTCAAACCTTGAGCTAACTTTTGTAGGTTTTAACACCGTACAGAAATTACCTGCATACGAATTCTAAATCACAGGAAAAATAAAAATGCAAGAGCATAACACATAAAACACATATACACAGAGATTTCCCACTGGATCCCAAAACCGAGACTGCCAACTTGATTTTTCATTATGTTCCTTTCAATGTTACAATA
>APFE030461875.1:0-24292 GCA_000404065.3 Pinus taeda | reverse complement strand
CCTGTATTATTTATGAATTTAGATCCTTGTTTCTTGGATAGTAGTATGTTGTTGTGATTCCACAGGTTCTTTTGAAGCTGGGCAGACAAAGAAGAAGCGGCGAAGCTCTATCAAGAAGGAGAGGATATCAAGCACAAGACTCAGGTTGGTCTTCTTGGTCCTCCTCTCGTCTATTTTTATAAAAGGAAACAATAGTAGATTTTGATTGTTTGTTTCTAAGATAGCCACCCATCTTAGTGGGAATAGCAGCATCCGAGTGGACACTATTCTCGCATAACAGATATATAACATAGTGAAATAAATAAAGAAAATAAAATAAAAAGAACTAGTATGTATTGATATTTAAATTAAATATGCAAGCAAAGAATAAATAACAAGTATCATTATGACTTCAACCTGCAACATATCCTTCAAATATTATTCAAACTCTTTTAAATAACATGTATTTAAAATAATTAAATCAAGTTATGTATGCAAGATTGACTATATGATCAAGTCAAATCAACAATCTTGCATTTTTACCAATAATACAAATCCTAATTAAAGAATAACAAATAGAGAGAAAAACAAAATGGATATTCTAATTTATGTGATGTTTCTTATGAACCATTGCAAATAAATAATCAATGTCATGCACTAATATATTTAATTAATAATAACTCAAAGGAATTTCTTCATTTGAGTGCTTTAGATAGTATGCATATCTTGAAGAATGAACAAATCAAGTAATGATTAAGTGAGTTACAAATTGATAATGTCAAATTTATAAATCACCAAATTAGAAAATAATAAACAACAAATAAAATTAAATAAAAGCAATTATCAAAAATAAAGAGAATGAACAAAATTATTTGTTTAAAACTACATATTTTTAAATCATGAATTCCTCATAAATATGGTATATACAACATGTGTAATCAAACCCTTCTAAACCCTTCTAAAGCATGAACCTTTTTCTCCCAAAAGCCCCCTTTTCTAATGTGAATTTACATTCCTTTTATACTTATGAGAATTGATTTGTTTTCTATAACTTCCCTAAAAAAATATTGATTACTTTAATACTTTATTTCACCCTAAATGAAATATGCAATCCTCTTGTTTAATTTTTCTATCCAAATCTTCAACCAGCAAGCCTTTAACGTCCATGTTACTTTTCCTACCTTATAAATAAATACATAAATTAATTTTAATATAAAAAAATAATAAAAAATAAATAGAATCTCACCCTTTGTAAATATCTCCCATAAAATAATTTGCACGTACCTTTATACGAAAGGTTTTCATTTTTATCTTTGGTAATCTATGGTAAAAATTTTCCAACCATACACAAAAATTAAGTTATAAAATGTATTTACTTCCATGAAAGTTGCATTAAATTTTAAATTTGTTTTTATCTTTAAAATATTGAACTCTTGCCTTTCTAACAAATCTGCAACAAAACTAGTGAACATTTAAATTTTAAATGTGTAAAATAGGTTCATATCATATTTCTTAATACACTGGAATTAAATATACATTTATTTTACAACACTAAACTAAGCTTAGATTTTCTTCAAAAACCTTCCCTATTATAAACACATTTTATGCCTCAACAAATTGTTTATTCGGCCATCAACGGTAAAAATTATGAGTTTAAATTTTTAAACTTAAAATGAAAATAAAATTGAATAATATACCTTTTTATTAATTTATAATTTGAAGTTTAATTATAAATGTAAGATTTTTAATTATATTTAATATAAATCTTAATTAAGATTAATAATGTTTAATTAAAGTAATATGTATTTTAATTAATTTAAATAATTTATATAAGTTTTTTATGATGGTGTGTATGTGTTTTGAAGTGCCACACTGTGCTATTTTGTAGTGTTTACTAGGCGGTCGACCCTTCCTTGACATTGAAGTAGACTTCACATACAATAAAACAATCATTATGTCTCCAAGTAAGTTTTATGTTCGTTCGATGCTTTTGGAGAGAGTTTTGTTTCTTATTGAGGATTGATCGAAGGAATCGTGCCATTGCCAAATGGGTGTTGCAGAGGGAGATGACCATGGGATACCTCACAACTGTGGATATCGACAATAATGGCTCTATCAAATAGATCTTTTATCCAAATGTCAATATTTCATTGGTCTAATTTTTTTGGTGAACATTGGCGGTGGGGATGGAATCGTAGTGATAGAACTTGCGAGAGTTTACCCCTCCAACAATGACTTCAGTTTCGATCTCCCTCATGTGAAGGTCATTTCTCCCTATCACTATGGGGAGGAAGCGTGGAAGTTGGATCAGGTTATTGTCAAGCTCGTTCCACTTACAAAAGTGCATGTAGCCAGGATTGATGCAGATGAAGCTGGATCTGATCTAATCATGGAATAAGATATTTTTTAGGTTCATATCTACACATTTGGAAACTCAAGGAGTGAGGTTTGAGAAAGTAAATTTCTCTCAGCATCAAGAAGATCTGGTGGGGGAAGTTGGTAAATAATGAATCCCTTCCTCTTTCTGGGACTGATAATGAATTTGAAAGAGTGGATCTATGGACATATACACTATTTTATGTTGGATGTGGCCATGTTACCTTAAGAGCAGGCGGGAATGCCTGTTAGAGATTGGTTGTCTTGCCTTTCCATATTGTTCTAGGGTATGGGAGCATGATCTAGCATATTTGCTGGAAAGATGATGAAGAGCGTATGACTACAACTGAAGGATCGATCAATAACATCTTTCATTGTCACACTGCATATGGTGAGAGTGATTTGTGGAATCTGTAGCATCAAGGAGCCAAGGCTTCGATGCATCTGGGCCCTCAAGACAGTCAAAGGATTTTGATTTTCTAGGAATCTTGGTCACAAAATATGGATCCTCCTCCCATCATAGATCTGGAGAACCTCACAAAGTTAATAACTCATGGAGATTTTTCAGATCTGTGGGATTTCAAGAACTATATGGATAGGAGTTTTCGGGCTTTTGAAGACAGGGAGTCTTTCATCTCCTTTCCCTACTAGTATTCAAAAACCCTCTCTTAGATTCCCAATCCACCGTTAAATTTACTAGTCGACTCTAATAAGTAGATGGATCTTGGATATCAATCCACAGATCTTCTTCAAGATGTGCCACTTCAATTTTTTATTAAAACGCGGAGTGGGAATTATGTGTGTATGAGGGTCTAGATCTAGGATCGGGTTCACATGCTTAAGGAAAATATTCAAGAATAGATGGGTATTCCAACAACACTCTGTCCATATATCATTTGAACTTGGTGATATCATTTGTTCCTATCATCTCTTAGGCTATTTCATGTAAAATGAATGGGGATATTTCAAGGCCCTCCTTTGATAGATATCCTCCTTTCAACATCAAATCCTTATCTAAGAGGTGTATCTGGAAACCGATAACGTATTTGAGCTTGTACTCCTTAGTTGCAAGTTTCTTCATGATTGACAATGGGTTTTACTCATTGATCATTGATTGGTAAAATCCAATATTGTTTGAAATCATAATATATTCATGATTAGTGGTATATGCTACATATGTTGGGGTCCATTTTCATCATTGTCATGTCCTCTCATGTACGTTAATGCTATACATTAATGACTAGTAATCAGGTGGTTTCTACCATGCTTAACATTAGCTCATTTATTTACATCATGTAGATTTGTGCCATTGGGTTTGGGATGAATGCCTTGGGTTTTGGGGCATCACGCTCCTATATGTAACCCCCCCCAAAAAAAAAATATTATGGAGTATTGTATCACATTATGTTCATTGACGACCACTCAAGGGCACCATTAGCTAATTTATTTACATCATGTAGATTTGTGCCATTGGGTTTGGGATGAATGCCTTGGGTTTTGGGGCATCACGCTCCTATATGTAACCCCCCCCCAAAAAAAAATATATCATGGAGTATTGTATCACAGTATGTTCTTTGTATCACATTATGTAATTTTTGCTTGATTTCCTACATATGTATACTGTGAGATAGGTCCATATTGTATTTTATAGTGGCTATGCTATCTATTTTGATGGCATGGATCCATTTTGTTTCCCTTCGTGGCCATGTATTGGAATCTCATTTCATGGATCCATAACATATAGTTTTGGAAGCTATGTTTAGTTATATCTTATACTAAACATGGGCCTTTGGGATGATCTATATGATTGAGCATTAGGTATTTGGTAGGTACTAATTGCTTTCATATTTTTAGACTCCTTATCTATCCCCTTTCTTGGGACACCATATTGTAATGTATTTCAACCAACAATTTCTCCTTTGACCACACATATTAGGGGGCATATTTTATTATCTTATTTCTCCCCTTTTGGATGGAATCAGGACCCTACCTTAATGTACATAAGTGGATGGATGAGATGCAGTGCTCATATCCCCAAATAAACATATTTTCATGCTCCATCACTCCAGCTATTTAGAAATGGAACAATGCATTTCTCTATGATAGTGAAAATTTGTGATCTATCATCACCACCATTTTCCTTGAGTAAGGGAGTGATGGGTCGAACATCCAAAATTCATGGTTTCCAAGAAGACCAATTCGATCGGGGATAAGATGAATTGGAAATGGTATATATATTTATACTTAATTACAACTTCTATTTTCCATAGATGTCCATATTCATCCTCCCAAATCTCTAAGAAGCCTATATGATGAGACCCTTCTAAGGAAAAGGGGGATAGATAGAAAGAGTATAATTCCCCTATGCTAGTGAAATCTCTCAAGAATACCTCTTTTAATTACTATAATGAAACTTATCAAAGTTTGTGAGCCAAGGAGGAGGAAGGATCAAGGTAAATGGTTCCATTGCTTTGAATGTAAATTTTGTTAAGTTTTCTCTCCAATACCTATGTTATATTTCATTATTTATATTGGATTTGACTGTTCTTATGAATTCTAGTTACATCTATTATTTTCAACAATGAATCTTGTTTTGGAGAGAGAGATTTGGCATCTTTGTTGTTGATGCGTGCAAATTATAGGAATAAGCAGAAGAAGCATGATCTGTAGGAGCTATATGAGGATCCTATGTAAATTATCTAATCAAAGTTGATATGAACTAGTGAAGGGTTAAAAGCAATATGTTATCCTTCCTTTCTTTTCATTTATATGAAGCAACTTGTTTGAAATATCTAGGAGAAATTTTGTGAATAGTTTAGCTTACTGAAAAATCTACGGGTAAGATTGATGGAGCAATAGTTATTTTCTAATAGAAAAAAAGTGTAAAAAATTGTGAACTTATCAAAGTTTGTACCTTTTTAACCTCATTCCAATGAAATAATTATAACAGGAGATGTTAAATTTGATGGAAATATCTTTCCTTGCAAGTCTAATTTATAATTTTACCATATTTAGATTGTGAGCCTTCTTTGATTTATGTTCCACCTTCTACTCCTATTCATGTTTATTCTTTACATGAAGATAATGAGGATGAAATTCCACTTCCACCTACTCACCTTCCTCTAGATGAGTACATTGAACATGAAATTCCAACAACATCATAGCTCCGCACATGGGTTCATTCTACATAAGAAGCAACTAATGATGTTTTTAGTGATCCTACAGATTAGTGTTCTATTCATTCATAGTACCACTAATCCTCATCTATCTTATCTCAAGTTTTATATACTCGTGATCTAGAAAACTTTGTGAATGATTTAAGCCATCCATATAAGGATACAAAGACGAATGAAGAATATCATTCCCTAATATTTCATGATACTTTATAACTTGTACCTACTCCCAAAAGAATAAAACTTGTCAAATGTAAATGAGTGCATAGAAATAAGTATGCATTATATGGAAGTGTTGAAAGTCATATGGCCCAATTAGTTGCTAAAGGATTTCATGGAGTTAAAATAATTAACTATAATGAAACATTTTTTCCTTATTACAAAAATGAATTCCATCTACCTTGTTGTAGCCATTAGTACCTCACATGGATTTAAGGTATATCAACAAGATGTTAAATCTACCTTCTATCATGGGGATCCACAAACTAAATATACATGTAACAATATCTTGGTTTTGATAAGAGTGACTCCAATATTGTTTATCACATTAAGAAATCCCTTTGTGGTTTAAAACAAGATCCTTAAGCCTGGTACGCAAAAATGGATAGATTTTTTTGTGACACTAATGTCTATAGATGTCATTATAACCCTAATGACTACACTAGGAAATTGGGAAGCCATCTCATAATCCTCATTCTATATCTTGATGATCTTATCCTCACTAGTAGTGACCCTAAAATTTTAACCCATGTGAAATCAATCCTTAAGAAGAAGTCTAAAATAACAAACTTAATATATTTTCATTATTTCCTTGGTGTTAAAATATTGAAAACTAAGGAAAAAAATTATATTTCCCAATCTAAGTGTGCATGCAATCTTTTCCACTTTCATGTGGAAGATTGTAAACCAACACCTTCAACCTTCCTGTCTATAGTAAAGCTTGTTTCCACCTACACTACACTTTATATTGATTCCACTTTGCACCATCAATTATATTTGAATCATACCTATCTTGATATTTCCTTTTTTGTTAGTCTCATTTCCTAGTACATGAAGAAAACCCCATAAAAGTCATTAGAAATAAGAAACAAATACCTTCATAAATATAGGGTATAGTTTAATTTTGGGATACATTATAATTCAAGGGGGAGCCCTTGGTTGGTTGATTTCAATGATTTGTATTGGGTTGCTAACCGTAATGATTGAAATTCTAATGTAGGCTATTTTTTCAGTCTTGGTATAGGACCTATCACTTGGGATTGTAGGAAGTAGTAGGTTCTTTCTCTTTCTACATTAGAAGTAGAGTACTAAGTGGTGGTTAATGTAAGTCAAAATGAATTGTGGATTTGGAAAATCCTTTTCTAGTTTAGACTCCAATAGTATCATGTGGAAACCCTCTGGTATGATAATTAGAGTGCAATCAAGCAAAATTACAAGTTATTAGGCATTAGTTCCATCAATATTCCACCCATGATGTGAAAGAATGGAAGATCTATGTTGAATGTTATGGAATAATTTTGGTGGTAGGGGCATAATTAGGGGTGATTACTGGAATGACATGGAAATAATAAGAAATCGAATCATGATGACCTGTGCATGTGGTCAATATTCACACATAAACTTAGAGCCTTCCTAAGTTTATAAATGTTGGCCATAATTCAATGAAATCGCATATACCATGTTGAACATTCTAAAGGTGAAACCATTCATGTATAAATAAAGCTATGTTTTGGCATTAACTCTAATAGAAGAAGAGATGATGACTATTTTGGAAGTGAAATTTTTTATTATAAATAAATGGTTATGGATTTTTGGTAATGGATTTGTTGTTTAACTATTCTAGATTTTAGCATGAAAAAAATAAAAGAGGGTTTAGAAATAACATAAAATTGTCATGAAGATATTCAAGTTGTAGGTGTCATTGCTTCTTCTTGATTCCATTCTACTAGATCCCATGGCTAAAGATGAAAGAGATGAATTTTGAAGAAAAGAGAATTGAGATGATCTTGAGTTAATTTATATTTGAAATCCTTGGGTGTTGTTGTCTTATATATGAAAAGGAAACCTATTATGAAGCTAGTGTAGAGGTAATGATATGACAAAATTATAAAAAATTATTCTACCTTAAAATTTGGTGAGATGTTGTGATACCAAGCTACTATAAGAAAACATATTGAAAAAGACTTAATATACTCTTCTCGGACATAAAGAAAATAATTCACGGGGTAGACTTGTAATTTCCATATTGATTTGGTGCAAGGAAGCATTCCTTTCTACTTCGTAATTGGAAAATAATCGAGGCCATCCCTACAAACTTATTTGATTCCTTTATTTTTATTTCTTTTTTGTAGACCTTGCATGCTAGTAAACTTCTTTTCAAACAAGGTTTGTTCAATTATATCTCCAGGAGAGGTTTTCACAATTTTTTTTCTTGGTGGTATGAGCCATAACCTAGTTTTCTAATACCACCATAGTTAGTAGTGCCTAGAACTAGGTTTTCACTACCATATTTTTATTGCTTTTTATCCTTCAAAAGTTGGAACTAGAGAGGATACTAGGGGTTTATAAAGTTAGGTGGCATAGCCACTTCACTCACAACTCCTAGGTTTGTTTGCTTGATTATGTCTTGAAGATATTCCTCCCTGTGGTTGGTATTTTGATATAATCTCAATAGTTCTTATCCATCAATGGAGTATAGGGATTTACAAAACCATTTCATATACAGTTCCAACCTTATATGGTCCCATCCATTGAGTGAAAAAACTTACCTTTGAATTCCTTATACCTTTATTCAAATAGGAGGTACCATTCTCTTTATCTGAATTCATTCTTTTTAGTGAATCTACTTAGTACTTGGATAAGAGTGATCTATGTTAAATTACCTTGTCAAATTTCATCAAGCTCATTAATTTGATTGAGTTGATGCTATTGATTTTATGAGAGATATAGTGCCAAATGTAGGGCATTCCTCATTGTTTTTATATTGAATTTTAGTGGGAGGAATACATGTTTCCCACACATAAGTTCATAGGGGATAACTCCTATTGTATTTCCCCATATGGTTTGTTAAATCCAAATATATTCCAAAATCCAATCATCCCAATCCTTGTGATGTTATTGAATTGTCTTGGTCAGAATGGCCTATAAAACCTTGTTTGTGAGTTCTACTTACCCCTTTTCCTATAGATGGGATGAAGTATACATAGCTTGCTTGATCTTGAATTGTTGAGTGATGGATCTAATGAGCTACGAAATGAACCAAGTCCCTTGGCCAGTAAAAATTTATTTGGGGACTCCAAAACAACAAAGGTTTTTTCATATATATGGTTATACTTACTTTATCAATAGCCCTTAGTGGATCCCTAGCCTCAACACACTCGGTTACATAATAAATGAATACCAAGATATACAACTTATGTATTGATGGTGAGTTTATGGGCCCTATAATTTCAAGGGACCACTTCTAAAATGGTTCATCAACACTTTAAGTTGTAGTGGAATCTCATAAAAGTAAATTTCCAACCCATCTACTGGCACTTGTCACAACTCTTGACATGTCTCTTGGTATCCCTAATAATGGTAGGTCAATAATATTTGAGTTGTAGTTATTTATTTGTATTATACTATCAAAGAAGTAAGTTCCACCAGGTTCATTATGGTAGGATTTAAGATTATCATATATCTCATCTGCAAGAAAATAATTCCAATAATAAGATCTAGCCCTATGTGGAAAATATTTCCTTCAACACATATGGACATGAGACTTTGTTTGATGATCCTTAAGTATTCCCTTGGTGATCGATGTTGGGAATGCATCCATGAAACTATATAGTTAGCAATGTTCACAAATGAAGGTGTGTTATTGGACAAGAAAAATAGATGTTCATATGGAAAGATGTCCTCTAGAGGGATAATTTATTCCTCATTAGTAAGCATGGAAAAGAAATCAACAACCATGATTTCCTTCTCATGGTTATAACATATTATGATATCAAATTACTACGAAAAAATTATCCATTGAGCCGTCTTGTCATTAGTAGTAAGCTTGTTCATAAGAAATGAATAGTTGAGAGATTAATATGTATAAATGTAGGGTAATCAATAATGTAATTAAAAGGCTTATTGATAACATGGAAAAGGACAATAAATTGCGTATGTTCATTTGGAGTGATATTGTTACTAATATAGTATATAACACTGGGCGTATATTCCTCCTTTCATGCTAATATAAATCTAATAGTTATACGTAAGAAATTTATATAATGTGGAAGGGTGAGGTCTAGTTTTGGCATCCCAAGACCAATGTAATTGAAATTTTTTCATGAAATGTTTCAAATGCACACTGGCATTGGTTAGTCTAGCATAATTCTATATCTTTCAAGAGTTATTATAAAAGGCAGGATGCATTGCTATGTGTCATATTATTTGTAAAATCAGCCTCATATGTGATTTGTATGCACCAATTGTGACAGGGTTTCTAGTAGGGGAGAAGATCCCTTGAAAAGAAATTGGGTCATTTTCTACATCCATTTTTTGTGGTTTGCAACACAAGGTTTTCACTTTTAGTGATATTTTGGCACATGATGTTTCAACCCAAAATTTTGTAATTTCATTTAAAGAAGTAAAATTGTATTCTAATCCAAGGTTAATGGATTGATTGGGTGCTTTATGGATGAAACAAGATAAACATATTGTATTGTAACATGGTAAAGATATACTATAATGAAAAACATTTTTGGTTTTCCTAGTTTGAGTTTCTAGGGAAAAAGATTTGTGTTAAATGTGTCTATGTGTGTTTGTCATTGCATCTTTTCTATTTTTATTATGAAAATGTTTTAGTAATGAAATGTATAGGGTTATAATCAACATTAGATATCATAGAATTTTGTCTTCAATGGGACACCTTTGGATCTAAGGGTTTTGGTTGAAGAATATGGATAACCTTGTTACGGTGGTAGATATGGTATATTTATTCATTTCGTGAAAGAAATGGAAAATAGACAAAAGATAGAGATCAAAAATTCAATGGGTAAAATTTTGAGATATGGAATATATTTTAGTGGAAAAATATTAGTGGATTAATGTGGATCACGATACTACACTAGTGGGAATGTTGACAAAATATTGGGCCAATTCACATTGGAAAGAAAAGAGTGCAATACATTTGTGTCTCTTAGTTTTAGTATTATTGAATGTTTCAAGAGAAGATAAAATGAAATTATTGTGGAACAAGTTAGGGGATTTGTATCTATAATCAAATTATTTGTCACCCTTACAATGGAACAGAGACCCTACTTTGACCCACAATAGTTGAAGGCTAAGATACATCTCTCATATCCCTTGATATACATACTTTCATGATTATTCACTCTATTTCCTTAGCAATTGAGTTATACATTTCTTTTTCCTAATGAATAGGGATTAATGAAGTTGTCCTCGTCACTAGTTTCCTTTAATAGAAGAGCAATTATGGGTTAATCATATAGAATTAATGATTTCCAAAAAGATGAGTTCAATGGGGGATTACTTGAATTAGAATTGGTCCAATTATTGATGTCTAACACTAAATTCTCATATCCCTAGGTTTCTAATTCATCCTCCAATTTCTAATAGAAGACTATATAATGAGACCCTTCCAAGGGAATGATAGGGAGAGAGACAAAATATAGGACACTCATGTCTATGATATTTCTTGGAAAAAATTCTTTTCATTTATGTGTATATCCTAGCCATAGTGAGTGAGTGAAAGAGAAGAAGGGGAAAATGAAGCTAGAATTGTTAGAAACTAGGACAACACTAAGAGCGAGGTTGAATAATATTATAGGAATTTTAATTTTTTCATTCACTTAGGAAATATAATAGGACACCAATAAATAATTCAGCTACAATTCATGTCAACATCACAAGAATCAATCATTAAAAACACAATTATCATACATGTTCTTCAATTTACTTCACAAAGTCAAGCTTCTACTTATTATTAAAAATTTCTCTTGCTACAACTAGAAGGAAGTTTCTACTCTATAATTTATCAACTACAACTGAAAGGAGATATAACCCATGATTTGTTTATTAGAGACCAATGAAAGGAGATCCAACCCATAACTATTTACCAGCCACTACTGGAAGGTGCTACAACCCCTGAATTGCAGGATACCACTTGCTTGACCTTAATGATTCATCTCTCATACAATTTTCAAACTAAAACAATAAAGGCCACTTCCTTATTGAAACAAGTAAATTTCTCACTTAAAACACTCACAAAAAATTCCAAAAATTCACCTTCAACAATATCTAATTACTGATCAAACCACCATCCTTACCAACATAAATCCATAAACAATTGTTTCAACCTAAATCTTGCAAAATCAATTCTACTTATATAGAATTTGGACTAATATTTTTAGCTCTTTGAGCTTTCAGTCATCTTGCACTTGAATTTCACTTATAAAAGGTTTTGATCTTATTAACTTCTTGTTTTTCTATTTTTGGAATTTCCTCTTGATGTTCACAATAAGTCTTCAAATTCTAATGATATATCTCTATAAGAAAATTTAACTTTAATTATTGTTTATCTCCATTTTAGTAAGTTACAAGATTTAGCAAATGTTTTTCTAAATTTGGATGACTCTAAATTTTGGCCACTACAGCTAAATTTTCCTCCAAACAGTCCATACCCTCGTCTGATCTACCAACTCATTGATGACTTATTTTTTCAAACTATATGCACTACATGTTTGGTTCCAAATGTCCAAATATGGCGGAAAAAACCAATTTTACAAGTTGTCAACCAATTCGCACTTCATATATGCCCGAGCACTTTTTTTAGCCCCAAAGGGTTCATCGACCATCTATTCAGGCTTCCACACATGTGATCTTAGGTTTGGATCAAACTTGGTGTTGCCTTGAACTTTAGATCCCAACATTTATTTCTCACTGAAAACTTTCTTAGAAATACTCAGTGGAGCAGATTTGATAACCTCCAAGGTCATTTCTTTTGAGGAGTTTCTTCCAAGGAGTTTCCTCTGGGTCCTTATTTATTCTTGGGTTTTGTTTTTGGTGGGACCACACCACTGACACCTACACCAGTCATATTTCTGTCGAGATGACCTGTCCAACATATCCTCTTGTAAGTAATGCCTCAAGCTTTGTTTTTTTCAAACTTTTCACATGTGCATTCGCAAAAAAACTCCCGAGGAGTTTCTTTCAAGGATTACGTGTCCTTTCCATGATGATGCCACTTGCATCTACCATTTTTCTACTACCTCCATAAGGATTCCATGAGTCACTCATTAAGTGGTGTTATGTGTCACCCATTTTTGGCCCACTTGGCCACCCAAAAATGTTGAATCTACATGTCATGTGTCACATCCAAATTGTGTCAAGTCATGTTGCCACCTTCCAGTTAAACTTTAGCCCAACACCCTCATTTATGTTACTCACCTTTGCAATTCTCGAAAAGAATCAAAAGTGTCTCTCAAAGAAATCTCCAAGGAGTTTCTTCAAATATTTTTTTCTCGAGATGGAAACTTTGACAGAACTCCAATTCTTATCAACTAACAGGCATTGTGCCACTCTGACTTAAAGTCCTTTAATCAGCTTTTAATGCATACCTCCAAAGTTTGGTTTCATGGAAAATGGGGAGGAGGCCCCGTTGATATATTGATCTTCAATCTTTAGTCAATTTTTTTTCTAATACTTCCCAACACAGGACTCCCCTTGCTATTAAACCACATACAAACATGAGCCCTCACATATTCGTTGATGTATTAGGATAGACGTGTGGCACGCGATCTATTGTCAAACTTGCATGAAATTTAAACTTTGTGGAATTTCTATTTTCCCAAATCCTGAATTCCCACTAGGCTGAACTGTACTAGGTCTAGGGTCAGAGCGTATCAAGGCTCGACTTGGAATCTTGATGACCTGGAACCTTGAATTTTTTTCTCTTTTCACCTCTTTTAATTTTTGAATGTTGTCTTGCAATAATTTTTTATCTAGGAGGCCATTTTAAAACTTCTATATACCATTGGAAATCGCTTTTCGAGCTCTATCCATATGAGTGGGTATGAAGTACACTTGCGCTGATCTCTTCAACTAAAAATGCCTTCAAATTCTCTACATATTAACCCCCTATGGATTTTCCATGATTGAGTTGATTTTGTTTTTTTATCATTCTTGCTGCAACCATTTCTTCATTTTCCATAAATGAAAACATAATTCCAACATTCTCCCACTTTGGAATTGGTAAAAACACCATAAAAAACAAACAAAACATCACCACAAAGTATCAGCATGAAAGAAAAAGGAAAGTGTACTTCTTAATCATATTTCTTATTATTTCTCTTTCTTCTCCCCTTGTGGATGTTCATCTTCCTATGGAGCACTTTTCCTTTCATGCAATTATCCTCTTCATTTTTTTTTGTTTGAGGTACTTCTACCCCTTTTTCGTTAATGGGAAAGAAACTAACATGCTCCCCCTACAAATAATCTCCCCTTATCTTGCATATCCTTTGGAGCTGCCAACTTTCTTTTGATATGTTAAGTGCTTGCTGGCTACATTTCTTCCTCTTGAGGAAGATCTAGTGGAGGGAAGTAAGAGGGACTATTGCAAATCTTTACCTTAAATACTAAAATTTATCTCTTGGGAGAGGTTTGGTGAATATTTTAGCTACCTCCTCCTTTTTAGGCACATAATAAAACTTGATAATATGATTTGCAACTTGTTCTCTTAAGAAATGGTATTTGATTGGAATATGCTTTGTCTCTAAACGAAAACATGGTTCTTGGACATGCTAATGGAACTTTTATTATCATACATGATTGGGATATTATGATTATAGTATACTTGTACATCGCGTAAAGGTTTCTTAATACATAAGAGTTGAGTGCAACAAGAAGTTGTTTCCATGCATTTTTCTTCAACAGTAGATATGGAGATTAAAGCTTGCTTCTTTTGCAACCATGAAGGAAGACATTCACCAAGAAAGAAAGCACCACTACTAGTTCTCTTTTGATCATCTAGATCAACTACTCAATTAACATCAATAAAAGCAGTTAGTGATTTTATCTTATGTCCGAGGTATCAAAGTCCATATTCCATTGCAGCTCTTAAATATCGGAAAGTCCTCTTTGCTACAAGTAGATGACTTTGTCTAAGGGATACTTGGAATCTTCCAACAATACCAGCTACCTGCATGATGTCTAGTTTTGAGGCTGTCAAGTATAGGAAGTTGTCAATAATAGATATGTAAATGTCTGATCCACCTTTGGTGAGTCATCAATATTATTGAGCTTGCATCTAGCCACCATTGGAGTGCTTACCAAAGAACATTATTCCATGCCAAATTTCTTCAAAACATCCTTTGATAGTTTCTTTGTGAGATAAAGGTTCCTTTAGAGGATTGTGCAATCTATAGACCAAGGAAATAAGAAATTTATCGAAGCATAGACATCTAAAATTTGGCCTTCATATCAGCTGCAATTTGATAAGTTAGTTTATATAAATCACTAGAAAAAATAATATCATCAACATAGACAACCACCACTAACAATTTTCTATCATTAGTTTTCACATATAAATTGCTATCAGCCATGCCTCTTTTAAAATCACACTTCAGCAAATAACTATCCAACTTGGAATACCAAGCCCATGGATCTTGCTTAAGATAATACAAGGCCTTCTTCAGCTTGCAAACATAATCAAGGTGATCTAACAACTAAAAACCATATGGCTTCTCAATGTAGACTTGTTCCTGCAACTTTCCATTCAATAAAGCATATTTTACATCCATCTAATATATCTTGAATTTTTTGAAACTAGCAAAAGCCAAAAACATTTAGACTTTCTCTAATCGAGCAATAGGAGAAAATATTTCATTAAAGTCTAACCCTTCAATTTGTGCTTAGCCTTTGCAAAGTAACGTTGCCTTGCTTCTTACCACTTCACCATGCTCATTCAATTTTCTCTTGAAGACCCACTTTGTGCTAATAACATTCTTGTTTGTTGGTCTAAGAACAAGCTCCCATGTTTGATTTTTCTCAATTTGATCAAGTTCTTCATGCATCTCTTTTAACCATTTGTCATCTTGTCTTTCCAAAGGAAAATTATTTGGTTCCACAATTGGTAATAGAGTTGCATAAATAGGGAGACTTAATAGTCTTCTTCTTGTTTATACACCTATCTTCAAGTCACCAACAATTTGGTCAGCTAGGCAGTGTTTTTGCACATACCTTGTAGGATCCTTGGTTTGAGGACTGATGGATTCTTCATTGTCTTCATCTAGAAATGGTTCATCAACCTTCTCATCATTGTTGACTAGATCATTTGAGCTGATATATACTGACTAGTTGTCTTCAACACCAATATGTTCATCAAATTTGACATCAATGCAATCAGCTATCCTCTTTTTATTCTTGTTGTAACATCTATAGCCCTTGCTACTCTGAAAGTATCTAACAAAAATACCTTCACTAATTGTTACATTAAACTTACTAAACTTGTCATCATTCCTTTTTATATAACACTTGCTTCCAAATATTATGAAATGTTTGATTGTAGCAGGTTTTCCATACTAGAGTTCATATGGATGTTTATCACTCTTTGGTTTGAAGTGATATTTGTTTATAATCACCATTGTTGTGTGAATAGCTTTAGCCCAAAGTATGTGTTGAACATTTCTTTCTCCCATCATGGCTCTAGCCAACTGGTAAATTGACCTATTAGCTCTCTCTGTTACACCATTATGTTGTGGAGTCTTTGTTATGGTAAACTTCCTTTTAATTCCATGTTTCTTGCAAAATTCATAAAACTCTTTTGAAGTAAGCTCACCTCTATTAACAAACCTTATGCACTTGGTTTTACAGTCAGTCTCAATTTTAGTTGTGGCCTTAAAGTCTTTAAATTTCTCAATTGCCTCTGATTTTTCTCTTAAAAATTCAACCCATATCATTTTTCTAAAATCATCGATGATAGGCATGAAATATAATTTACTTTAAGGTTTCCAAGTTCTTAAAGTTATGCATAATTTCATATGTAGTAATTTCAATGGCCTTGTTGATGAGTTATCCTTTGACTTGAATGGTACTTGAACTTGCTTACCCAAATGAAAAGACTTCCAAATAGTATTCTCAGGCTTTGAAAGGTATGGTAGATCTCTAACAACATTCTTCTTCACCAGCTTGAAAAATTTATCAAAATTCATATGTTCAATTCTTTTATGCCACAAGCAACTCTCATTGATTTTTGAAAAACAATATATATTTGTATTCTTTTCTAACACATATACATTAATTTATGTTCTTACAAATTCAACTACTATTTCTCTAGTGCCTGTAGGCTTCATTTGATAGCTTTTAGCTTTGAATGACACATCATAGCCTTCGTCACACATCTGAGACACACTGAGCAAATTATGCTTCATCCCATCAACAAATAACACATTCTTGAATTTACTTCTACCCTTAGCTAAAATGGAAACTCCTTTACCAAAATTCTTACCAGGTGTATTATTTCCGAAGGTCACATTGCCTCTCTTAATTAACTTCCATGAAAAAAATTACTTTTGTCTCCTGACATGTGCCTGGAACAACCATTGTTAACATATGAATGACTACCTTCATTTTAAGCATATTGGATAAAATTATAATTATTTGTATTTCCCTTTTTCATCTAGACTTTGGGTTCCTGGCTTGTTTACGTAGTAACTGGATCAAGCCGCTTATTTATAAGTTTGCAATTAGTTGATCTATGCCCAAAATTCTAGCATACATATCATTGAACCAAATTATTCAAAGCGGGGAATGGAATGTTGTACTCGGAATTAGGGTCCTATAGTCTAGGAATCATAGTGTTTGCTTATCTTACTATTCCATTATGGATGTTTGTTTGTAAATTTTAGCCTATGAATCATTAGGTGTCATAGCCTAAAGTTTTCTATGTAAAAAGGTTTGTGTGTATCATAGGTTATCATCCCCCATTTTAAAAGTGAATGTGATAAAGGGGTCTTCGAACCCAAAATTGATTTTTGTAAAAGTCTAAAGTCTAAAATCCATGAGAAGGTTATAAGGTCATAATTTCAAATGTCAAATCATGGAGGGAGAAGGAATAATTGAGGGTTCAAGGGGTCATTTGATGGGGTTCATCCATCATTAGCCAAAGTCATGTTAGTTAGATTCAGTTAATTAGAATTTCTATGGGTCTAGTTAGTTTTCTTTACTTCTCATCATTGGTCATCATTGGAAGATATCCTCATGTCACTTCATTCTTCCTCCACTCAACCATTCATCCTCATGATATGAAACAATGCATATGGAGGTACTAAATTCCATTTTTTTTAAAGTTAAGCTCATTCCCACATCATTGTAAGTCATGCTCAAAGAAGATGTGAGTTGAAATATGGTGTTTGAAACTCAGAAGAAAGGAGATCTCTACGCAACTGCTATGCAAACTGCCCATGCTACACAACTGTTGTGCACAGGGTTCAAAGTTTTCATGAGGGCCTGTGTAAGTTTGTTGCTCATTATCCTCATTTTTCATGGTGTCTGAGATGAGAATATTTCTCCTTAGCCATTTTTTTCATTAAAGAGTTGGTCAAGTATTGACAGAGATCATTTCTATTTATATTTGCTCCACATCCACTGCACAAAGTCATATGTTGTTGGTCATTACTTGAAATATCCATTTCACAACTTTGAGGGTTTTTGTAATGTGTTCAATCACACATCTAACCTAGGACTTAGTTTACACTATTGGAAAACGAGCATGGCCTCTTAGCTAGGTTTTTCATTTTCCTGGCATGTATTTTACATGTAAATCATTATTTTGGCATGTATTTCAGGCGTATAAGGTTGTCGGTGTTGTTTTACCCAAAACCCAAAGCCATTTACATCTCATTGAAACTGTTGTCAACTACCTAAATTGCCACATTCCATCATGTTGTCACTCACTTACCTGTTCATTTTGTTGTCACTTAATCCATGTCCGTCACGTTGTCACTTAATCCTCCATCCACATAAATTTGTGTTTTACAAAGAATTTGATTTGAAAGGTTCTCAACAATCTACATAACCAGATGGAAAATCCTCAGAACAAAGGGAAAACCAAGCGAGGAGAAGTGGACCAATTTGAACCCAGAAGTTTGAAGATGATCAATGTTGAGCCAGTTGTTCAAGAAGAATTTGAACAAATAGGTTGCATAGTGTTTTGTGAGAAAATTCAAACTTATGGTTATCACTTTCAATCAGCTTAGGGGGTCCTGACCCAGGTTCGGAGTTAGCTACTCCAACCAACAAAACCCTACACTATTGACCCTTTTGGGAACAACTTGTGTAGCGTGGGCTGCAGTCTCACCTGAAGCAGTATGGGGGGATGCTAGAACCAAGTTTCTGCATCTAGAGACTAGTGTGATGTATTTTAGCGCCTTAGATTTTCCTTCTCACAGATGGACAAACCGTTAGGGCTTGTCATTGCAACTCTGTTAAACAACCTTCATACCTTCACGAAGGACTACAATTAGTCCTTATGGACCCTTAAAAATCAAATTATCCACTTACGCTCATCAGAGAACAATCCTAAATTAGGATTTGTGCAGATCTACTTAAGTTATTAGTAAACATAACAGAATTCATCAGATTTTTCGCAAAGGAACTTACACATGCATTACATACATTATTAAGACTTATTTAAGAGAATCACTCAAAATTCAATCAATATTCCATAAAACACATCATTCATTGACAACATATAACATTAATAGAGGTAAACAGAAATACACAAGAATTCTTTGGAAATTGTCTTTATTGATCTTCAATTCAAGGTTACAGACTCAAAACTACCCTGCGCATACAGCTGCAGGGGTCCACGCACTCAGTTGCGGACTCTACCTAGGCCTCTACGTACTTAGCTGCAAAGCCTTCATTTCTATCTTACCCACTTCCTTACTTAGTCCCCGTCCTTATTCATTGCCTTAGACTCTCTAAGACACACCTATTTATAGCCATATTCATACAATGCCATGGTCCGTGAACCATGGGTGATTCTCAAAATTCACCCAAACCTTACATAAAGCAAGGGGTTAAACCCCTTCAACTCATATTCATCTACCCACTCCACATCCACAAATCACAGAGACTTTACATTATTTACAAAATCCATACCAAAACTTGGGTTATCTTAACCCCAAAACTAACCCAGGGGACCCCATCCCAACAGGCCCCCAACACAAAGATCGTGACTTGCGCTTGAGTCACTCTGTTGGCGCTGCGATCTTACTATGAAGAACCCCCATCTCCACCTGAACTGCTGCAACATCGATAGTGCTCTGTGTTGCTTCCTGCTAAACCTCATCCACCTTGCTACTCCTTGCAACATCATTTCAAAATAACTAGGGTGCTCTTCCCCTCATCGCCTCCGGTGCCTTGTTGTTGGATCCCTTTAATACTGGTGATTACCCCATTACTATTGTAGTTGTACCCCTTATTAATATTTTTTTGCCCTTATTGTCCCCATATAGTTATTACTGTGCCCCATAGAATCCCTCTATTATTATTTTTGTGGCTTTATATTATTATTGTTAGTCGGCTGGGTTATATTATGACTCCTTAGACTCCTATATATAGAAAGGAGGTTTTGTCATTTGAATCATCCAAGAATTTTTAATTTATGTAATGTAAAGGAGGTTTCCCCTCGAAGAGGCTAAATTTTAATGCGTTCATCTATATTTTCTATCTTTTTCTTGAGCTGGTTTCATAACATTTGGTATCAGAGCTTTGGATTCTAGGGTTTCGCTGCTCCAAACCGATCATCGTGGCATTTTTGCTATAACTATTTTTCTGTGACATTTCAGAAGCTGAAAAACAAACCCATTTGAGAAGACATCGTGCTGAATCTCGGGTCCAAATTTCAAAGCTTTGTGCACTATATTTGTGGAGATATGATCTGAGGAAGTTGGTCTTTTTGCAAACTCCTAAATTACATTCCAAACAGGTGACATGGAAAAAATTGTCATAACTTTTTCTCTGAGCATTGGATTGAAATGTTGTAAGAAGGTACAAAAAGAGGACAGACTGTAGTTTCCTGTATATTGTTTTCAGAGCCAAAGGTCGAAACAGTGACTCGTGGCACGTCGTACAAGTTCGCTCTACTGAACTAGTCTATAATCAGGTCACTGTGGGAGATTTCGCATAACTCTTCCTTGGAGAATCCAATTTGGATCAGATTGGTGGCATTGGAAAGAGGACACAGAGGAATACCACAGGTCGCAATTTTAGAACTGGATGATCTAAAAGTACAAAGGTACATTAGAGGAAATACCGAGCTCCTACAAAGTGAAAAAAAGGTGTGTAGATTCTTTTAAATTTTTGCTTAAGATTGCTTTGAAAATTTATTTTGAAGGAATTCAAAGGGCTAGTAGAGCATTATTATCGGTAATTAATGCCCCGAGGAAAGAAAATGCAAACACCTAGTAAGGAACTTGAAATCTCTAGCATGACTCATGAAGAAGAGGAAGAAATGCTATATGATATATCAAAATTACAAGAACAAGAGCAACAAGTGTCACTTGCACAAAAAGCAACAGAATCTAAGATGGCTATTTTAAGGAAAGATGTAGAAGCTAAGATGGATGGTTTAAAGAAAGGTGTAGAAGCTAAGATGGGTTGTTTAAAGAAAGGTGTAGAAGCTAAGATGGATCGCATGGAAGCTAAGATGAATGGCATGGATGCTAAAATTGATGGCATGGATGATAAGATGGAAGAATTGAAGATAAATATGAATAAGTTGCTACAAGAAATGGTCACTAATGGCGAAAGGGTACTAAAGGAAACTCATGATGAGAACAAAAGAAATGTTAATCATGATTCCATAGACTCTAATGTTGGATCGAAGACCCACCATATTCCAAAAATCGATATGAGGAAGTTTGATGGCAAGGATCCCGCAACATGGATATTACAGATGGAGCAATTTTTCGATCTCAATAATGTGAAAAACACACAAAAGGTACATATTGCAACTTTATATTTGGAACCAAGTTAGTTTGTATGGTATCAATGGCTTTGCTCTCATAAACAAATTATCACTTGGGCAATTTTTACGGAGAATTGATAGCACATTATGAGGATACAAAAAGAAACACTTTTTTTAGTCAATTGATATGTCTCAAACAAAAGGGTTCAATAATGGAGCACATTGAGGAGTTCCAAAAATTGAACATAAGGGTAAAAAAATATTCCATAGGAGCATAGGATTGATGTGTTCATAGGGACTTTAAAGGATAATATCCAACATGATGTTCGCCTTTGGGAACCTGATTCATTAGAGAAGGCATTCAAGTTAGCAAGAAAAATGGAAAGCAAAATTATGGCAACCAGGAAGCATACCATCACAACTATAAAGATGGAAGTGTTGTTGCCCCTAGCCTTCCACAACCTATAAGGTTGACACCCCAAAAATTGGAAGAAAAAAGAGCAAAAGGGCTTTGTTACAGTTGTGATAGAAAATACACTAAAGGTCATAAGTGTGCTAAAAAGAAATTATTCTACATAGATTGTGAAGAGGAAGAATAAAAGGAGCAAGAAAGTTCAAAAGAAGAGGATATGCTCCAGGAACAAAGCCTAGATAAAGAAGAAATGAATCCAACCATATCTTGTAATGCATTCGCTGGAATTACCACTCCTCAAACCATCAAGATAGAAGGATAAATCAAGAATAAAAAGGTAATAGTGTTGATTGATTCAGGAAGCACCCACAATTTTATTCATTGTAAGGTAGCAAAAGAATTGAATTGCTTCCTATATCCAACACCAGAGTGTCAAGTGATGGTTGCAAATGGAGGAACAATAAATTTCTCTGGAAAGTGCCATAATATCAAGCTATCCATGGGAGAATATGTATTGACTAGCCCAATGCTTTCCATTCCAATGGGAGGTGTTGATGTTGTACTAGGAGTCCAATGGCTACAATCCTTGGGTACGATAGCTTTTAATTTTCAAGAACTTTTCATCAAATTTTCGGCAGAAGGAAAGGAAGTTGAATTAAGGGGTATTGCATGGAAACCATGAAAGATAATCAACTCTAATGGTATGACAAAGCTTCTAAAAAATGAACAAAGGGGTGTAATTGCACAATTATGTTCGCTAGATGTTTCCACATCGGAATCATGTATTTCTCCAGATCTCAAAAAAGTTATGGACAATCATTCCAAGAAATTTGAGACTCCCAAAGGTCTCCCACCTATGCGTGATCATGATCATGCTATTCATCTGATTCCAGGAAGTGTTCCTCCAAACATTAGGCCGTACAGATATCCTTATCCCCAAAAGAGTTAAATTGCACGTATGGTTGCAGAAATGCTAGAGGTTGGTATAATTCAACTGAGTCAAATTTCTTTCTTTGCTCCAGTAGTATTGGTGCACAAGAATGATGGATCATGGCTCATGTGTTCGGATTATAGGGAGCTCAACAAGCTCGCTATTAAAGATAAGTTTGCCATTCTTGTCATTGATGAATTACTGGATGAATTGCATGGATCAATTTACTTCACCAAGTTGGATCTTCATTTAGGATAACATCAAATTAGAATGAAGACTGAAGACATTCCGAAAATAGCATTTAGAACTCATGAGGGTCATTATGAATTTTTGGTCATGCCACCTTCAACATTTCAAAGTTTGATGAATTCAATTTTCAAACCATTCCTTAGAAAATTTGTGTTAGTATTTTTTGATGATATACCAATCTACAGCAAGTCTTGGAAGGATCATGTTGAACATGTTGACAGGGTGCTACAACTATTGGAGGAGAAACAATTATATGCAAAAAGATCCAAAATGTTTCTTTGGAGTACAAGAGGTGGAATATCTAGGTCATATTGTATCTCATGAAGGAGTTAAGGTAGACCCTAGCAAAATTAAAGCCATTAAGGAATGGAAAATCCCCACATCCATAAAGCATCTGCGAGGATTTCTGGGTTGACAGGGTATTATCACAAGTTTGTTAAGAATTATGGGAGAATAGCATCACCTCTAACAACATTATTGAAGAAAGATGCATTTCATGGAGCTCTAGAAGCAAGCAAAGGCCCTTTGAACACTTAAAACAGGCAATGTGGCCAAGCACCGGTCTTAGCTACACCAGACTTCACAAAAAACCTTTATTGTGGAATGTGATGCTTCAGGAAATGAATTGGTGCTGTTCTAATGCAAGATGAAAGACCCATTGCTTTTGAAAGTCGTCCAATCAAGGGAAAGTTTTTAAGCAAAGCTATTTATGAGAAGGAAATGTTGGCAATACTCAATGCACTTAAGAAATGGCGACCCTACCTAATGGGAAGACACTTCAAGGTAAAAACGGATCATGATAGCCTTAAATACTTTTTAGAACAAAGATTATCCTCTGAAGAGCACAAAAGTGGGTCACAAAGATGTTGGGTTATGACTTTGAAATCATCTACAAAAAAGGGAAGCAAAATGTGGTGGCAGATGCACTCTCAAGAAAGGATGAGGATGTGGAAGCATTGTTGTGCACCATTTCTATTATCCAACCAGATTGGATAAACGAAGCAAGGAAGGAATGGAAGAATGATGAAGAAGTGTGGGCACTTATTCGAAAATTACAACAAGATTCCAGTACGTCTGATACATTTAGCCGGAAAAATGATTCGTTATGGTACAAAGATCGCTTATACCTCTGTAAGAATTCCCAGCTAAAACAAAAGATTCTTATGGAATTGCACACTTCTCCCTTAGGAGGGCACTCGGAATTT
>APFE030461860.1:6014-76274 GCA_000404065.3 Pinus taeda | reverse complement strand
CACCAGTCTAACCCAAATTGGATTCTCCAATGAAGAGTTATGCCAAATCTCCCACAGTGACCTGATTATAGACTAATTCAGTAGAGCGAACTTGTACGACGTGCCACGTGTCACTGTTTCAACCTTTGACTCTAAAAATTATATAAATGAAAACTAAAGTCCGTTTTCTTTCTGTACCTTCTTACGAAATTTCAATCCGATGCTCAGAAAGAAAGTTATGACGATTTTCCCCAGGTCACCTATTTTGAGTGTAATTCAGGAGTCTGCAAAAATGCCAAATTCTTCAAATCATATCTCCAAAAATATCCCATGAAACGCTCTGAAATTCGGACCCAAAGTTTAGAGCCAAGTATTCTCAAATGGGTTTTTTGTTTTACTTCTGAAACGTCACATAAAAAATGTTATAGCGAAAATACCACGATGACGTGTTTGGAGCAGCGAAACCCTAGAATCCAAAGCTCTGATACCAAATGTTATGAAACCAGCTCACAAAAAGATAGAAAAGAGAGATCCACGCCTTATAATTCAGCCTCTTCGGGGGGAAACCTCCTTTACATTTACATATGAACATTCTTGGATTGATACAAATGAAAAGACCTCCTTTTATATATGGAGTTCGGGGTCATAACATAACCAAAGCCGACATAACAATAATAATGTAAGGGCACAATAATAATAATAGTGGGCTTCTATGTGGCACAATAGTAACAATATGGGCACTACATGGGTACATCACTATAATAAGTGGTTTGTACTAATAACAATAAGGGGTGACACTAGTAGTATAGGGGCCTAACACTGTCTACTCTCCCAAAGATCTGTAGTTGTTGGCACCTCCAAGGAGCTGGAGCTACCATCCCTATTGGAGCCAATGTTAGAGTCGGTATTTTTAGTCCTCTATTAGAGATCAAAACTCTTTCTGCATTTCATTTTTAGGAGTCTCGCTCCACTCGGTCAGCTGCATTCGGCTAGGGGCATACCATAATCTGACGGAAGGGTTTTGTCAGTCATTTACCCTCATGCCTTATCCTGCTGGTTTAGGTCTGTTTGTCAAATAATTTTAAAGGTCATTTATAGTTTTGTTCTAATCTCTTGATAAGAAAAGAGTCAACTTGGTCATTAGGTCTAGGGTTTGCAAATTTTTGTTCTCAAAGTGCTTCAATAATACTTGCAGGCTAGAGGAAGGTTCAATAATTCACTCAAATGCTGTTTCGGAGCAAGAAAAGATGAATTTTGGAAACCTGAGAGAGGTTTTTCTCCAAAATAGGCCACGAAAGAAAAACCTCATTCATTTTTTACACAAGTGTCATGATTTTATAGAAATGTCAAAAATACAATTGCCTCGGGAGAATTGATGCACCTCTAAAGTGACCTTAGTAAAATCAAGTTTTCTCCTAGCTTGGTTAGCCAAATGAGTTCCTTAATGAGTAAAATGATAACTAGACATAGAGATCTCTCCAATGAGCTATCATGAGCTCAATTTGGAGTTGAGGACCACCTTTAAAAGTTGACTGCAACAGCACTCTACCTTGTGGCAACCTCATTTGGCACATTTTGACTAGTCTTGGGAGATTTGATTTTTGACAGGGCAAATGAACTCCAAATGGAAAACTTCTGGTTGGGTTGGAACGTAGACGCAACTATATTTCCAATGAGCTATCCTACACCCAATTTGGACACTGGGAAGGCCTCAAAAAGGCTCCTGCAAAAAGGCACGACACACAGAGGGAGCGCGACACACTGGGAGAAATTTTCCAGTGTAAATTTACACTGGCGCGACGCACATGGGAGGTACGGCGCACTGGGCTAAAAGGCATGAAATTCATTGAAATCTTCCTCCAAATTTCAAATTATTCATTCCACAAGTAGGTACAGCCTTCATTTATGTGTTTCATCCAAGTTTGTGCTAGGGTATGGTGGTTTATGGATGCTAATGATTGAAACAAAAATTCAACCCTTTCATTTTGAATTCCTCACATGTAAACTGCTGCCTAGGGTTTCAAAACTTGTTCGCCACCAAGGTTACTATTTTCTATTATCTCTCTTATCCTTAATTCCCTTTGTTCCATGACTCCATTGTTCCCCATCCCCTAAAGTTACTAAACCCTATCCTAAATTCCCTTTCCCAAAACTTTCAAAGGTGAAACCCTAAACCCTAACCCACACATCAAACCCCTCAAACCCTCCTATATTTCCCAAACAAATCTCTCCCAATATTCCCTAATCCCTCACTATTTTCCCTCCCCTTACTGTCCCTCATGTCATTATTTTCTCTTGGTGACAAAGGTCGAGCACATCATCAAAGGCATTACAAGACAGTGTGACATATCAACACCTATTTGTCCAAGACAGTTTGTCCACCAGCTGACATGACATCTGATCCGTCATATGATCATGAAGAAGAGATGCACAATGATTTTCCAATAGAGGTACATGCACCCAGGAGGCCTCATAGAGGTGGCAAAACATCCGTGAAGACCAGCAGGCTGCCCAACGAAGCCTAAATGAGAGGACACCCAATCAGCAGGAGATAGAGACTGATCGAGAGATTTGGCTCAAGAGGATCAGCATCCACTTAGAGAAAGTTGTTGGCAAAAGCGACAAGGAAAAAGCATTATTGAGGCATATGGTTTATCATTACAGGGCACACAATATGAGTTCCAAGGCTCGAGTAAGGAATTTGAAGGCGAAATTGAGGAAGGCAACAAAAAGACAAAAGAGGAAAAAAGAGAAAGATCGGCTCTAAATCTTGGCCGAAACCTCTTTGGCCCAGCATGACACTTCATAGAGAAGATCCAACCCAAATTTCAAGAAATTTGGAGCATTTTTTGCATTTTGGCAAATTTTTGTACAAAAAACAGGGTTTTTCTCCTTGTGTGTCGCGCCACTGGCGCGGCGCTTATGATAGGGAACTCTAAATCACAAAAATTTTATATTTTTAGATTTTGCATGAAAAATCATGACTACTGGTGCATTTCCAAGAAGTTTGGGCAAGTTTTGAGTCCTCAGGAGGTCAAAGACACCCAAAAAATGACCTCTCTGCCCCTATTTTGACACACAGGAAGCAGTATTACGAGATTGAAGTTTTGGAGTGGCAAATGAGCACCAAATTCATAAATTCCACTTGGGTTGGAAAGTAGTCAAGTAGGGATTTCTAACAAGCACACTTGGGCTCAATTTGGACTTCAGGAAGTGCCTCAAAATTAGCTCCAAAGTGGCGCAACACATACAGTTTTTGGCGCGGCGCACAGAGGCCTAAAGGCCAAAATCACTTCCGCTCCGCGAAATTTCGATTCGCAATTTTCTCCAAGTGGGCCCGCTCATTTACACTACATTTTTCCTAGCACCTAAGGCAAAGTTTAAAAAGTATTTTCACTAAAGGTTGTCTTCTATCCAAGTGGCAAAAGGAAGACGAGCAGTCACCCAAAAATATACACTATGGTTTTGTCATTTTTGTAACGCTGCACCTGTCACTAATGGTTGGCTTTCCATTTCCAGTTTGTAATGATTTAAAAAACTCCCCAACTTTGGGTCGTTCCATTTCTTGATGGAAAAGTCTATTTATTGTTTGAACAACCATTTGCAAATGGTTGGTTGTAATTTCTAGGAGACTGTGGGAGAGAAACTCAGATACTCATTGTATATTTTGATAGAGAATTAATGAAAGGCAAAGTCTTTGGTTCATGAGATTCATGTGGTGTGAGTATAGCAAATGTATTCTATTTCTGTTTCATATGTATTTTCTTATGTTTCGCAGTTCATTCATATTCATTTCCAATGAAATTTTCTAAGTAAGATAAGGTAGAATTCATGTTTGTTACTCTGCCTATGGGAATGTTTCACGTTCTGTGTTCTTCTTCTATTGAAAAGGATTCATGTATTTATGCCCTTTTCACCCTCCTAAACAATCTTTCCATTTCGCATTATTTCAAATTTAATTGCTAGACTTTCCACCTGTTCTTGCCTCACGAAGTAATCTGTGCCTTTGTGTTAATTTCTCTGCTCGATGTTTTCGTTGGTCCCATACATCCCAGAAACTCAGTCATTTATCAAAAATTGCCTCTTGTTTCCATATTTATTTACCTAGCCTAAAATCAATATTCATTGTAAGTCATCTCAGACCATATCATTTATTTATTTACTGAGTGTGACCCAGAGAGAGCCCTCTCCTGTTCTGGTAGGGCTAGCTACCAGACTGAGCGTGATTTGTGGTTACCCTGAATTTTGCTTCCTTCAGCCTAAGGCAGATTTAGGCTCTAACAATAATGACCCATGGTATTTTATGTATGAATCATATATAGAGGCTAGAGATTCCCCGTTGAGAGATTTCAAGGAATATTGTATTGGCAAGCATATGGCTTGTGGAGTGTTCTCATTCCTTAAGGAGTACTTGTACGATGTTTCCCTATGTCAAGGGTTTTGATATTAATAAGGTTCTAAAGTTTATCTATTTCTATCTTGTTATTTCTAGGTATATTTGTATTCTCATATATTTTTGGATCAAATTTATTACAAGTGGTATCAGAGCACTTTCTTGGGCAAGCGGAGATATATATATATAATATATATATATATATATATATTATATATATATATATATATATAATATATATATTATAATATATATATATATATATAGATATATATTATATTTGTAGAATTTTTTTTGGGCGGCAAGTTTGTAGATTAGATATGAAACTTCTGGTGAAAATTTGCAGAATCTAATTGCCATAAAGGTTTTTTTACAAGAAAATACCCAATAAAAATATATATATAAATAAAATAAAAAATAAAAATAAAAATCGGTCAAATCGGAGTCTGGATGAGGGATATCCGTAATTTAAAAATCAGCTGTGTTGTTAGAAATGTTTTTCATGAAAATTTGTGTGGACGATGGATCTCCAATTAATTGTGGTCATTTTTGTGGGGAATTTTGAGAAACTAATTACAGATCTGAGATCCTCTTGAAAAATTTCCCAAGATAAATTTATTTATTGATAATCAACTCTTTTTTCATAAAAAAATTGACGTTGGAATAGTAGCAATGCAAATATGAAATTCCAGTGGCTATATAGGGTTTTCTATCACATGGGAAGATGCAAAATGGATATTCCATTTCTGAAAATAGACCATAATAAGGATTATGAGCAATATTGACTGAACTGTAATGATTTTAATTTTTCACCAAGTAAGTGATTTGTTTTCAAACCCCTCTTCATGGCTTCTAGCAAGTTGTTTTTTTACAGGAAAAGATAATAGCCCTACTATTGAAGAATTCATAAGCAATGAAAAACGCATATATGGGAAAGATTGGAAATGTTTCGTATGGATTGGTTGGTAAGATGACGCTACCATATGGTGGAGATCACTTGACATCAAGAAGTTGTACAAACTTTTAGATGAAGAATTTGAAATTTTCCTTTTAGACAAATGGTCTCATGCTAGAAAACAAGATAATGAGAAACATATGGGGTTATTTTCTACTTTTATCTCCTTATTACAGGTTCATGGATATATTCAGAAGGAGAATTTCATTGTGTATATATATCCTAGTGTTAGCACCTAAATCCGCCTTAGGCTGAAAGAAGGCAAAATTTAGGGTAACCACAAACCACGCTCAGTTTGGTAGCTAGCCCTACCAGAACAGGAGAGGGCTCTCTCCGAATCACACTCAGTGAATAGATGAAACGAAAAGGACCGAGATGACTTTCAAACGAACAATTTATCTTAGGCTAGTAAGCCAATATGGAAACAAGAAGTGATTTTTATGAATGACAGTGTTTCTGGGATGTTATGAGACCACTGGACCTCAATGAACAGAGAACTTAACATGAAGGCATAGATTATTTCGTGAGGAAAGGTAGGCGGAAAGCATAGCAATTTAGTTTTTAAGATATGGCAGAATGGAGAGATAGATTAAGAGGGTGAAAAGGGCATGGACAACATGAATCTTTTTCAACAGAAGAATGAACACTGTACATGAAATTTTACCACAGGTAGAGCAATAAAATTGAATTCTACCTAATCTCATTCGAAAATTTTCACCAGCAATGAATATGAAATGAACTATGAAACATAACAAGATACATATGAAACATAAGAGGCGCATTTTCTACACTCACAACCACATGAATCTCATGAAACAGATTCGCTACCTTTCATTAATTCTCTGTAAAAATATACAGTGCAGAAAAAAAGTTTCTTTCCCACAGTCTCCCAGAAGTTAAGCAACAACAATTCCCATTTGCAAATGGTTTGCATACAATAACTATAGAAATGATGCATGAAGAGATAGAACGCCCAAGGGTCACAAAATGAAGGTGGAGAGCCAAACATCAGCTACAGGTGTAGCACCACAAACATGAAAAATGGCTTGGGTGACCCTTTGCCTTTCTTTGCCACTTGTATAACTGACCATATGGAGTGAAAATATTTATAAAACCGTCGCGCTCCTCCTCCTGTGTGTCGCACTCTTTTCTAGGTAACTTTTGGAGGCCTTCCCGATGTCCAAAGTGAGCGTAGAATAGCTCATTGGAAAAAATGTCCTATCTATTTTCCAACCCCACCAGAATTTTACAATTTGGAGTTCATTTTCCCTGTCAAAAATCAAATCTCCCAAGACTGGTCAAACCGTGCCAAATGAGGCTGCCTCAAGGCAGAGTGCTATTGCGGTCAACTGTTGAATGCCTTCCACAACCCCAAATTGTGCTCATGATATCTCATTGGAAATATATTTGTGTTTTCATTCCAACCCAACCATAAGTTTTCGATTTGGAGTTCATTTTCTCTATCAAAAATCAAATCTCCCAAGACTGGTCGAACTGTGCCAAATGAGGCTGCCTAAAGGCAGAGTGTTGTTACAGTCAACTTTGGAATGCCTTCCTCAGCTCAAAATTGAGCTCATGATAGATCATTGAAAATTGGATTGTATTTAGTTATCATTTGGATCATCAAGCAAGTCATTTGGCTAACCAAGCTAGGCGAAAACTTGATTTTCCTGAGGTCGCTCCAGAGGCGCATCAATTCTCCCAAGACAATTGTATTTTTGATATTTCTTCAAAACCATGACACATGTGTAAAAAGTGAAGGAGGTTTTTCTTCCTTGGTCCGTTGTGGATAAAAACCTCTCTCAGTTTTCCCAAATGCATATTTTATTACTCAGAAACATCATTTGAGTGAAACGTATCTCAATGTGTGGGACAAGGGATTTTCCGAAATGAAGTGAAATGAAGGGGATAGGGAGCTTCTAAATTCTTGAGAAAATTTTGGGAAGTATGAAGGGATGTTATGAAGTAGGGGAAAGTGGAATATTAGAAATTGAGTGAGGGGAAGGGGTCCAGAAAGGAAAAACATAGGCCCAACCATAGAAGATTGCCAGGTTGTAGCAAGGAACTAGGGTTTGTGTGAAAATGAGGAATTTGGGGGATCTCAGTGATGGGAAGTGTTTGATAAGGTATTGTAAGGATAGGGGAAGGTTTATGAACATCAGGATACAAGTTTTTCCGATGATTTGACCATCCAAGAGAAATTAGCTTCAAAACCCTAGAAGAGGGAAATGAACCTTGCCTAAGCGCAACTGAAGCATGAACAAGGTGTGAAATGACCCAATGGAACTTAACATGATGATGACAACCCTTTGAATGATGGTAGAATCAGCTGAATAGTGACATAGAATTTCATTTGGACAACTTTGACAAGGATAAAATCAAACCCCAGACCTAATGCCTAGTGACCAAATTTTACTTGAAGATTCACTGAAATGATAAAATTTGACCTTAACACCTTAAAATCACTTGTGTAAGAGCATGTTTGATCACTGGAAGAAGGCTGCAAATACTGACACTAACATTGGCTCCAATGGGGGATGGTAGCTCCTTGGAGGTGCCAAGAACATCAGATCTCTGGAAGAGCTAGACAATGCCTTTTGTCCATTGGGCTATGGAGTCCATTATTCCGACAAACCAACATGACTCAATTTATTGACTGAAACTTGACTGAAACTGACTCAATGCAAATTGACATGACTAAAAAAACTTGACTCAAAACATTAAGAACTGAACTTAAAACTTAAAGCTTGGTGGTAGTGCATGACCACCTGTATTTCTTACAAGACTATATATCATCAAACTATATCAAACTGCCAATGTAACCAATCAAGAAGGTGGCTTCTTGACTGATTCTTCCAATCAGATCTTCTAGTCAACAATTGATATTGGTAACTGGGCATCCAAAAACATAATTGGCCATGATCTCCTTCATCACTGAATACTGCAATAATGACCTTCACTGCTGACTGTAACAGATTTTCCATTGGATCATGAAAAACATGAAGATTTGCCTCCTGCTGAAGGAACAAGATGCTTTTTTCTTTTGATTCTGATCTTCCTTTATAATTTACTTTAGAAAAAGTATGTTCCTGGTCCTCAAACAATTATGAACAAGCAGATGAGTGGATTTCCTCTTCAAAGAACACTTCAAAACATGAAACATATGAGGAAGAATCTGAAATGGAATCCATAATGGTCTAGTCGGCTATAGTCTGAATATATTTCTGATCATCTTGACATGATATGATAGCTAGATTCTCATTACATTCATCACATTCATCAATCATGAGAAAAGCAACTTCGGATGATTGTTGAAACCCAACACTAACATTTTTATCATCTACCATAAATTCATCCAGAGAAAGATTTTCACTTGAACAAAGTTCTCATCTTGCTGTCCATGAGCTGATTGGATTACCTCTTCATGAAGGCTTTGTTCTGATGACATGAGAACATTTGGACCCAAAAATTTGTCTTCTTCTATGGACGAATCTGAAATGACACTTTTTCTTTCATCACTTTCAGCCATATGGAATTCTTAAACTTGCTGATCTATTAAAATGTTCACCAGACTGTCATCCTTTTCAAAAGAGGAAGAAGTTTCACCAACACTTTCTTGACCATGTGTGCACTGCAAATCTACTTTAGCTTGAGTTGGAACATGACCTTGCAAGAGCTGATCTATCTCTTCTTCAGACAAAGGAGATAAGACCCTTTGTTTCCTTTTGCTCAAACAGTGATTGTCTTCAATACTTTTAAGCGAAGGAGTATATAAATTTTCCTCATGCTCCTGATCCATCTCATGTAATTCATGTTGACTGTCAAGATGAAAAATTCCTTCATTTTCCACCGTACTACAATCTTTGTCATGCTGCAAATTTTCATGATCGTCTTTATGCTGCTGAAAGGGAATTTCATACAGGGCTTCCATGATCCAATGATCCATAAAATTATCCTCCCCATAATATTTTTCAAGGCTCTCAATAAAACCATAAGCATGCTTGCAACAATCATGAACTAGATTCAATGATGGATAAGAGTCTTTATATCTTTCAATGAACAGGTCATGAAAATCCTTTAGACTGTAAATACAAGCAGTAGGCAAATTTTCATACCAAGATTTGGCTTCACCTTCTAGAGTGGCCATGAATATCTTCATTAAGCAATCTTTAGGAAAATCAACCTTCAACTTGCGAATATGCATGTGAAATCGAACTAGATGTAAAGCAGCGTCCTTCTTACCATCATCTTTAAACGTAGGCAGATTCTTTGACCAATCTACCTTCGGAATTTTATTTGGGAAGCCTGGAATGTGATCTCGGCTCATGGGAGCATATCTTCTTGCAATCTGGTCTATTTTAAGATATCTCAAAGCTTCTGATCTCCAAGCAGTGGAGTCTTCATGAAGCAACTGATTGCTAGATTCTTTAGTGAAAGGAGTCGCCATGTGAATGATTTTAGCCATCTTCTTATGTCTGATTGTTGTTCACCATCAACATGAGATCTGAACTTGAGATATGTCTTGGGGCAAAACAATCTTCAAGAAAACCATTTTTTCCCCAGTATGGTCACCATTATGTTAGCACCTAAATCCACCTCAGATTGAAGGAAGGCAAAATTCAGAGTAACCACAAACCACGCTCAGTCTGGTAGCTAGCCCTACCAGAACTGTAGAGGGCTCTCTCCGGGTCACACTCAATGAATATATGAAAGAAAAGGCTAGTAAGTGGAAATGAAAATAATGAGTGATTTCATGAATGACTGCGTTTCTGGGACATTATGGGATCACTAGAATTCAATGAACAGAGAACTTAACATGAAGGCACAGATTATTTCGTGCGGCAAGGTAGGCTGAAAGCATAGCAATTTAATTTTAAAATATGGCGGAATGGAAAGATTGATTAAGAAGGTGAAAAAGGCATGGGCGACATGAATAATTTTCAACAGAAGAATGAACACTGTACATGAAATTTTCCCACAGGTAGAGCAATAAAATTGAATTCTACCTGATCTCACTCGAAAAATCTCACCAGAAATGAGTACGAAATGAAACTATGGAACATAACAAAGAAATGGAGAGATTGATTAAGAAGGTGAACAGGGCATGGACAACATGAATCCTTTTCAACAGAAGAATGAAACATTGCACATGAAATTTTCCCACAGGTAGAGCAATAAAATTGAATTCTACTTGATCTCACTCGAAAAATCTCACCAAAAATGAGTGCGAAATGAAATACGAAACATAACGAGATACATATGAAACATAAGAGAAACACTTGCTACACTCACAACCACAGGTATCTCATGAAATAGAGCCACTGCCTTTCATTAATTCTCTGTAAAAATATACAATGTGGAAACAAAGTTTATTTCCCACAGTCTCTCGGAAGTTACAAGCCAACCAACCAACTTGCTTTGCAAATGGTTTGCATACAATATATAGAATGTCCTATGAAGAGATAGAACGACCAAGGGTCACCAAATGAAGGTGGAGAGCCAACCATCAGCTACAGGTGTAGCACCACAAACATGAAAAATGGCTTGGGTAACCCGTTGCCTTCCTTTGCCACTTGTATAACTGACCATATGGAGTGAAGATATTTATAAAACCGTCGCGCTCCTCCTCCTGTGCGCTGCGCTATTTTCCATGTGACTTTTAGAGGCATTTTCGATGTCCAAATTGAGCGCAAGATAGCTTAGTGGAAATCCTGTCCTGTCTACTTACCAAATCCACTATAATTTTTCATTTTGGAGTTCATTTGTCCTATCAAAAATCAAATCTCCCAAGGCTGGTCGAACTGTGCCAAATCAGGCTGCCTCAAGACAGAGTGCTGTTACGGTCAACTTTTAAATGCCTTACTCAACCTTAAATTAATCTCATGATAGCTTATTCGAAATATTTGTGTGTCTACTTTGCAACCCAACTAGAATTTTTCAATTTGGAGTTCATTTGCTCTGTCAAAAATCAAATCTCCCAAGACTGGTTGAACTGTGCAAAATGAGGCCGCCTAAAGGCAGAGTGCTGTTACAATCAACTTTTGAATGCATTCCTCAACTCTCAATTGAGATAATGATAGCTCATTGGAAATAAACTTGTCTCTAGTTATCATTTGTATCATCAAGAAAGTCATTTGGGCAAACAAGCTAGGCGAAAACTTGATTTTCCCAAGGTCTCTATAGAGGTGCATCAATTCTCCCAAGGGAATTGTATTCTTGAAATTTCTTCCGAACCATGACACCTGTGTAAAACGTGAAGGAGGTTTTTCTTCCTTGGTCTATTTGCGATAAAAACCTCTCTTAGTTTTTCCAAATTCAGCTTCCATTGTTCAGAAACATAATTTTAGTGAAACATATCCCGATGTGTGGGACAAGGGATTTGCCGAAATGAAGCGAAATGAAGGGGATAGGGAGCTTCTAAATTCTTGATGAAATTTTTGGAAGTGTGGATGGATGTTAGAAAGTAGAGGAAAGTGGAATCTTAGAAATTGAGTGAGGGGAAGTGGTCCAAAAAAGAAAAACACAGGCCCAACCATAGAAAATTGCTAGGTTGTAACAAGAAACTAGGGTTTATGCGAAAATGAGGAATTTGGGGGATCTCAGTGATGGGAAGTGTTTGATAAGGTATTTTAGGGATAGAGAAAGGTATATGAACATCAGGATACACGTTTTCCGATGATTTGACCATCCAAGAGAAATTAGCTTCAAAACCCTAGGAGAGGGAAATGAACCTTGCCATAGGCACACCTGAAACATGAACAAGGTGTGAAATGACCCATTGGAACTTAACATGATGATGAAAAACCTCTGAATGATGGTAGACTCAACTGAATGGTGACATGGAACATCATTTGGACAACTTTAACAAGGGTAAAATCAAACCCCAGACGTAATGCCTAGTGACAAAATTTTAATTGAAGACTCACTGAAATGATAAAATTTGACCTTGACACCTTAAAATCACTTGTGTAAGAGCATGTTTGATCACTAGAAGAAGGCTGCAAAGATTGACACTAACATAGATCATTTAAATACCAGGTTAGCTTCAACAATGATAGCTATACTTTGCATATCTTCTAAGGTTCGAGGAGCTCTTTCCCTAAGTTGGTATGACATATCAAAATCAAATCCATTAGGGAATTTGATCAATGCCAAATCTGGAGGACGTCCGAGATTTTGAGGAATAACATTGTAAACATTATTAAACCAAGTGCAGTAATCTTGTACAGTTTCTTGTGTACCTCTTTTCAGGTTTTCATATTATGATAAAATCTGGAGAGGGTCTTTTTTCTTTTCCCATCTATTCAAGAATGTCTGATAAAGAGCTTGTAGGTCATTGATACTATTGGCAGGGAGGGCTCTAAACCAAGTCCTAACATCTCCACTCCAACATTGAGCTAATACCCTCATTCTAACATCATCAGCATCAACCTCATATATTCCAAAATAATCGGTCATGTTTTTGGTATGTTGTTCAGTTGTGTATGTGCAAATGGCATAAAATTGGGTGATTTTACTCTAATAGTCTTGGGGCATAGCACCCAAGTTGGCAGGTAAGTGCAAGGGAGTATACCTATTTGCCATTGCAGTAGATTAGGTTGAAAAAACAGTTGGGATTGGTCTTGAAGTGGTAGATGGAGGGGTAGAAGGGGTAGCTTGAGGTTGGGAAGTCTAAGGTGCTGATCATGAACTTGGAGAGGCTGTAGTTATTATAGAAAGGTTTGGTGTTCGTTTAGAGGTAAGCTCAGATTGAATGGAATTATGCAAATGTCTATCAAGATGTGAGGAGACAACTTCAAGTTGTAAATTTTCAATAAATATGGGGTCCTAAACTGTATAGGCTAACCCAGAGTCCAAAAAAGTTACAAATAAAGAAGTTTCAAAAAGCTCATCAAAGGGTTCGTCCTCAACATAAATCCACTCCACAGGACAGGAGCTTGATCTATATAAAGGCTGAGAACTAGCAAAACTTTCTTGGCTCTCTTGTCTTCTAAGAATCCTAGGAATCAAATTAGGGTTTTCAAACACAGGTGGTGGATTTGGATCAGGATTAGCTCTAGTATAATGAATCCTTTCTGAAGCCAGGTTTCTAGCTGTATTTTTGGTTTTTTCTCTAAATGGGTTTTAATAATACAACTTCAACAGTATCTTTAAGGAGCTTTAGATATGGGATGAGAACTTTCTTAAAGATTTATTTCATAAGAGGAACTGATCAAGTATTTGCAACTAGATGTTCAATCTATAAACTACGCTGGAGATAGACTGAAGTAGCATTCATTTAATTTTGTAATTGCAAAGCAACAACATTTCAAAGGCTACCTGGCTAACTTCAAGCTCTGTCTGTGTCTTATAAAGTAAACAATAGTAACAACCAAATTATTCAGGTCCCCAGTGAAGTCACCACTATGTTATCACATAGATTTTCCTTGAAGTTGTAGGAAGGGGAAAGGGGACTGAGGTAACCACAAACCAATATTTTAGATACAGAATCTAGCCAATCTATATCCAAAGAGGACTCTCTCTTTAATTTTTATCTTTGTTTTGAAAGTTATTAGGCTAGTTATGAAGTTTAGGAGTTTTGTTTGAGTTTGGGTGGTGAGATTCAATAGCAGAGGGTTGACTAGTTTAGGCCCTTGGGCTACTGGAGTCAAAGAAGATGGCTTAACTGGACTTGGTTTCTTAACAAATGATTGTTTCACAGGGCAAGATGGTCAAACAGGGAACAAATAAAGACATGGAATAAATGGAATGATTTCAAAATAGGTGAAGGGAATTAAGAATCCTTCAACATATTTAAATATGGAATGTGAATGATTACTAGTAAAGAGTAGTTAAGTATTCTTTAATAAATAATCAAAATGAAAGAACTACGAAACATGAGAAATTAAGAGTTCCCTGTTTATACCAATTCAGAGGAAAACATAAGGAACAATAACGATTGAAAACAGAGTGTAGTTAAGCATATTCTAAATTACTCATTTTCGTTTATCATTCAGATGTGAAACACAGATGATATAATAAACAAGGAAAACTTTAAAACATAAGGTATAGAGTACTTATTGATTCGTTGTTTGATTCAAGAAATCTGTGAAAAGTCCCTTGCATTAATTCTTTGTCTAGCAAGCCATACAAAAGTTTGGTCCAACAACACTTTATTCCAAAATAACCAATATTACAGCAATGTATATGAATCCACCCTCAATACTCCAATTGAGGGTGTATTTTTACAAAAATGTTTACAAAAAATATCTCATAACAGAGTGAGATATATTCTAGGGTGAGTAATGAATAAGTTACAAGAAAATAGAGACACCTAGTCCCGAAGATAGGAGAAAGGTAGACTGATGTTGTGTTGTTCCTACTCTTGCTGAGTGTGCCGGAGGCAACCCCTACAATTTGGATTGTTGCTATCTTCTTTGGTAACTCTGTGTTGGCTACCCTATTTTGACTGATACTCTTTATTTGTTCTGATACACATCGACCTGTTTGATCTATGTTCATCTTTGTTCATCCTACTATAGTAAATAGCCCAAAATTTACATTTTACTGAAGATAAATTTACAAAATTTCCAACATGTCTTCCCACCATTTTTGTTCTGGAAATTTGTGTACCTAGAGTTTCCTTAGGGTCTCATCAGTTTTTGTATATCTGAAAAAGGTAGGCCAGATTGGGAAAAAGTGCTTTATTTCATGCTCAACATAAAATAAGTTCTCTAAGTTGTCATAGAGAACTCGGCCAGTGGGGAGTGCTTTTATTCCTAAAGCACTTGTTGATGAACTAGATTGATTGCTACTAGCCTTATTCAATTTGTCTACATAATCTATGTACTTCATTAATCTATCATTTATCACCAGAGGACTTGGTAGCACTTTATTCTGCAAAATAGTGAACTTCTCCATAAAAGAATTGATTTCCACCTGTATATCCTGGTATCTTCTCTGTAAGTTCTGCATCAAAGTTCTCTTAGTTAACACCCTTCTTATTTCCACAATAGTACCTATCTTGTCGGCTATACTAGGTCCTTCCAGTTGTTCCTTAGTCTTGTTATTCAAAAAGTGTATAAGCCAGTTGGCCTCATCTAGCATTTGTCCTGAGAAATCTTTTGTCTTTTGAATTTCTCCCTATGCTGCTTTCACTAGATCAATTTGTTCAAAGATCATTTGGATGGATTGCCAAACATCATTTACAGACTGAGTGATGTTGGCCCAAAGAATTTTCTTAACTTCGGTGAGAGGCTTGTCAAAAGTGAGATCTTTTTCTAATGCATTCACTTTATTTTCTAAAGCTTTGATGTCCCTTGATTTTTCCACGATGTTTATCTTTGAGATATTATAATATGTTTCCATTTTAGCCAACTGTTCTTTTACCTTTTTTAATTCTGAAACTTGTAGCCTCATGTCTTCCATTTCCTTTATCAGCGCTTCTGTACTCAAATTGGCACTGCTGCCTGGTGTTGTTCCTACTGTAACTGTACTTGTGACCACCTCTGTTGTGGTTGCTGGGATGTTTGGGACAAAGATTGTCCCAAGTGTAGAGGAGACTACTGTTGAGACTATTGGTATTACTTCAGGAGGCTGAGAGGTCGACTCTCTCTTTTTTTCCTTTAGTGCATTTTCTAATGCCTGCTCTGTGTCATTTAATCTTTCATTGAGTTTCAAGAGTAGGTACATCATCTCTTCTTCAGATTTCTATTTTATAACTTCAACAGTCTATGGATGCCTTGAAGGAGGTAGCTTTAGCTGTTTTCTCAGGGTAGCAATGTCTTCTTCTTTCTTCTTGATTAGGGCTTCTACACCCTTCACATCTTTGGGATCATGTCCCAAACTAATGATGATTTCTTCTAATGATTTTATTCTGTTGTGCTTGGCTAGGGAGGAAGCTTTCTCCAAGTTTGGTTGAGTTGTTGTATTATCCAAGGAATTTTGTAGCTTGTGGGCCATCATTGCTTTTCCAGCCAATGTAGAATAGAGCATTTCTCTAGTCTACTTGTGAAGTTCAATTTGATCCATAGTATGAATATCCTTGGCTAAGGCCTCCAGGTTAGTTTTGATGTAATCTGCTGCTGACTGAGGTTGTTGTACCTTTGGCCTGAAATAACTCATTATCATCTTGCCCTCTTTAATGTCATAGGCTGACATTAGTATTTGTTGATTCGTGGGGGGCGTTTTTAATAATTGATTGTACATTTGAATCTAATTGGATCATTCCTAGCCTTTATTTCTATGAATGCCTTTTTGATATCTAAGGCCTCTTTAATTTGTGGCCTAAAGGATGATACTTCTGCGCTGTGTTGTCCTTCTAGCTCTTGCCTTTTTGAGCTAGTGGATGCTCCTCCGAAGGGAAAATTTTGCTAGCTTATTGCTCTTTCTTTCCTTGGCTATCTGTAGTCTCTTCAATTATTTCCTCTTCTAACAGAGGGTTCAGTCTTTTCCTTTTTTCACCTGGATGTCCTGTGGGTCCACTGGTAGGGGTGGTGCTTTCCCTGTCCCTCTTTTTATCTCATTCCTCATTTAGAGGAGTTTGCAAAGCTGGACTTTCTGTTATATTGGTTTGAGCTAGAGGAGTTGGCACTTGACCATGTTCTTTGGAAATGTATGGCTGATCTGACATTTTCTTTGCCTTTGGATGTTCCTGTTGCTGGTATGTTACCTTTATGTGGAGGCTGTTGAGAGGTTCCAGTAGTGGACGTACTAATCGCTGACATTTGAGGCAACTTGAATGGTACCTACCCAAAAGAATCTAGGTCAAGGGTTTTCTCAAGATCTCTCATAGCATTTTCTATATTGACCTGCTCACTAACATATTCTACTAATGTCCCCTCTATCCATTCATGCAAGTTTGCAAACTACTCAATTTTTTGGATCCTATGGTGAATATATGGGGATGACCTGTTCTTCATCCTTTTGTCACATATAAAACTATTGGGCTCATATGGTACCCACTTAGAAATATTTTGTAATCTAAGGTGATCTTCTAAAAAAATTTCATCTTCTTTCCATGTATCCCTGTTATTGATGAAAAAATGGCTTAGATGGTTCTTGATTCTTAGATAAGCTTTCTTTTTGGCACCACAAAAATCCGCTAAACCTACATTTATGATTTTCCTGAAATATTCCAAGGTAAACAATATCATGGGAACATAATTGGGTAACTTAAAACGGCAAATTTCACATCCATACATCCTAATTTCTGTGTGATTTTTGTATAGGTACCAGTCACGTATCATGTACTGCTTAGAAAGTTGGAGAATCTTCTTCATGTCACCATTGATCCTAGGAGGGGAAACTCCTATTAACATAGTGGTCACTGGATGGACAAATGGGTCGATGAACTCACTATAAATGTAATGGGACTCATTGGTATTATGAAAGATTGGACTCCAAAAGAATACAGAGCTTGGACTTCCTTTGGTGTCTAGTTTCTTAATAGGGAAAGGAACGTTATCCGTCTGATAATATAACATAAGATGGTATATGAAAGAAGTGTATTTGAAAACTCCTTCCCTTTCCAAATTCAAGAATTGGTCATGGATTATGTTGGCAATATAGGAGGCATAGTCATATCTGACAACAGGGGGCTGCCTTGGAGTAAATATTGATAGTAACACTAGGGTGATATCATCAACATATTCACTAGAGTTAAGTCCCATAATCAGGGATATCATATCGACAATGAGTCTTCCAGTTTCAGTGAAGCAAGTTTGCAGATACAGAGGTGGACCTTTGGGCTGGTGCTTTGGCAACATAAAGGTTTGAGCAATATGGTTTACTTCTAATTGAGATAAGTGAGAGGATTTTTCAACTAGGTACCCCATGGAAATAGGAGTGAGGGGCTGACTGGAGTGGAACTACAACATTTCATTGATGGTATGAGCAGTTATGAGAAAAAGGACTGTTTGGCTTGGGGACATAATAGCTCTTTGGTTGGAATCATAATCAGCGCAGCATTGATGAATTATGTTTAGGAAAAAATAGGATAAGGGGAGGAAATACATGGGAAGGTTAGATTCCCACAGTCCAAAAATGTCAGACTTATTTAGATAACTATCTCTGGCTTGGCAGAAAACCTGAAGATGGTTTTTATCACCAGATAGGTCTTTTATCTGAAAATATTTATCGACGAGGGATAGATAATCTAAGTCTTTGTGGGGAGCATTCATGGGTGCTACATTCAGGGCTATAGAGGTTTCCATTTTTTATTCTTGTGGATTCGAAAATGGAATTGGGAGAATTTTGGTGGAAAATAGGAGAGACAGTAGGTTGAGGGCTTTATATGGCGAACACAGACTTGGATTAAAACTGAATTTAGCCCTTTCTTGTAGATTTTTCAATAGAAAACCAAAATTATAAGGTTTTAGTGTAAATTGGATAAATACCTATATGAAGGAGGTGAACAGTGCCAACATGGAAGGATAACGCGTTCTGGGCTGCGTCACTGCAGGTTTCTTGTTCAAGTGGCGGTCTAAAGCTCGTACAATTGACTTGGATGTTATTTTCCATGGGAGCACGAGTTGCAACGTATAATAGTGAAAATGACCCTTTGTCATTTTATTTAACAAAATTAAGGTTGGCGGGGTTTTTGGATTTATCGGGCAGATGACGCAAGCAGAGAAATGACGTTTTGTCGCTTGTGGAGGGTGGTAAGTAGTACGTGATCGCATGGCTTTTAGGGCAAGGCAATTTTACGCCAGGGGTGAGAAATCATATTGAATGGACGACGCGTAGCGGAGGTACAGGTGGAAAACCACCTGGTCATCGCGAGTTAAAGTGTGGCCACCAGGGGGGTCGCGATATAGATCTCTACCATTAGATGATAAGGGAATGATCAGATGGCGGACATGCGAGGGATATGGCGGGGCTTTACTACGAAGGGGGCCCAGTATAATTAACAACTAAATAACTATATCGGGGTGAATGCGATTGGTCAGGTGCGGTTCTTAATTAACCTTAAGTGTTAATTAATTCCAATTTGTGGAGCGGGGCAATTAGGCTATTAATAATTTTTGGATAAATCTATTAATCCCTTTTTAAGAGTTTTTATGGTTATTATTAACCTGGGGCGGGACATATAAAAATTGGGGATTTATGTATAATTAGATAATACAGGAAGGGGAATGTTTTTCGGGATTTATACAATATGGGTTAACAGTTAATATGATACAAAATGAGATTGAGTGCTAAGTGAAAATGTAAGGTAGGATTTTTACTTAGGAAATAAGTTTATGAGATGAAATTAATGGTTTTATGGATGGTTTAAATTACTTAGGCTTTTAAATCATGGGGCCAAAGGTCCAGTCACTCTAGAAGTCAGAGAAATGCTCTGAGCCCCTTTAATTTTCAAAGACCTTAATACTTTAGGGGAAATTAGTGAAATATTTAGGGAAAAATATGAAAAGAAGTTCATTATTTGACTTTGTTTTGCTTGAACTGCATCAACTGAAATGTCTTCCTTGCACTTGTGATAAAAGTGAAAATTAACACATTTAGAGACATTATACATTACAAGTAATCCTGCAACACCATATACCCACCCTACCTACTTTAGCCTGACATTTTTTCTTCTCTATTCAGGTGCACTTAGACTGGAAAAACCTTATCAAATCATCATTTTCTTTAACATGGCAAGCCTACCTAAGTCTACACTTATTACATCCAAGGGCTCACATTAAAATGTTGAGCTCCTTTTTATTTACTCTACCTATCTACTTATCTACCAAGATTACACTGTTTGGCCAGATATTTATTCTCTATCTGTAAAACATGAAATTCAAATATGAACTAGCCAAGCTTAAACTGTTTGACTATTCATCAATTGTGGCATACGTTAACAAGCTGCACACAATGCTTATTACATAAAATATAAAGGTAGTGGCATTTAGACTTGCAGACTTTCCTGGTCTTTCTTTGTTTGGGGTTCATTTCTTTCACTTTTTTGCCCATCTTATTCTTTTCACCCTTTGATTTTTCTTTTAAGGTATACCCTCTTTACATTTTTTTATTTTTTTTATTTTTTGACAATATGCAAAACCTTTGCAACAAGAAAAGGTATAAACATATTACAGAGCTCATCAAGTCAACCATGAAATATGACACCTATTAGTATAGCAACATAACAAAATGGAAACAATAAATTGAAGTAGATAGAGGAGATGACTTATAGGGTAGAATCCCCCTCATTTATTACTCCTCACTTTGAATTCCCCTTCATTTAGCTCGGAGTGCAAGCAGCCGAATCATGCACTAGAAGGCAATCGAGCAAGTGGAGGATGATTAAGAGTTATCTCGAGTTTTGGGAGCCAAGCCTTCCTAATTTTAAGGAAGCTATTGGTAGCTTTAGATGTATAAGTAGAGAGGCCTAGGTCCTCACTAAGGTTGGATTTTTTCAGATGTAAACTCTGCTCAAATTTCGAGCTTATTATTTTATGAAAATTTCATATAAACTTGTTATTTTTTATAATGAAGATGGAATCCTTTTTGAGCTAGCACTGAGTTAACTCAAAGGGTTGAAGCTCTTGGGTTAGGGACCTATCCAAGTATCAAAGCATCTATTTTCTTGTATTTGTATGCTTTACTTTAGTTTGTAGATTAATTTGCTATTAGATGTATTTCTTTCATGGTTAAGAATAGGTTGCTTTTGATGATTCAGTAGCTCTCTTTCATTTGTGCTTTCTGTAGCAGGTTAAGATGTGATAAGAAAATATTGAAAATGCTAGAAATAGTTCCCTAGCCTCTCTTCCTCCCTCTGGGACCATGGTTTGAGGGAAAGACTCTCTTGCTGACCCCAAAAATAGAGATTTTCCTCCTTCATAGGACTTCTAGTGTTTGCATCTTTTTAGTAGGTTAATAGTCTAGTTTTGCTTTACTTCATATCTTCCTTATCATGTTCACTTATTGATTTGTAATAGCCCTCTTTCATGCTTTCCTTTCTTGCAACAAGTCTCAGCATTTCCTTTCATAGGTCATAGTTTGGATCATTTTAATGCAAAACTCTGTTTTTCCTAAATTCACTCATTTCATTGTTTGCCTGATCTTCTTGGTTAACTGTCAGTTCCTTTATAGCAAATCTCTTCCAGTAGTAGGCCGGCTTACCAGCAATCACATCCTCGATTTGATCCATGCCCTACAAGTCTCCCAAACCTCACCACAATTCTACCTTAGTTTCCTACATTTTCTGTAGAAGTTCTTCCTCTCTCCTTGAGCAAACCCAATCATCTTGCTCTCTCCTAGTAGCTCATGGTAGACCTTAGGCACCATAACACCTCATCCCAAGCTTCATCCACCTTTTCCACCCACTCTCACTCCCTCAAAATAGCAGAAATTTCTCTCGGCCTCCTCCTGTAGGCCTCCTATAGTTTTCCTCTTTTCCTTTTGTAGTTCCCCTGTGTCCTCCTGTAGTTTTTCGTGTAGGCATTCTTTTGAAGGATGAGTGTGGGAAAAGCCTCCAGAAGGACACCTAATACCTCCTAGGACCCATTCACACCATCCTCTATCCTCTCAAGATCCAAAACCACCCTTTAACGCCAACTGTTCACTACTACACTTGCACACAATAAATTAGATGCATGTTAAATTCACATAAAAATACATAAAAATTGAAAAATATGTTTTTTTATCATTTACTTCCAAAAATAGCATGGTTAGATGTTGTTTGATTTCTTGAGTAGGTAATGGCATTTCTTTCATGGTTTTCATAGTGTTTTTGGCAAAAGTAGAATTAGCTTGTTAATTAGGGCTTACTCAGTCTTGCCTTACATTTCAGTCTTTTTCCCTTCTACAATTAGATTAGCCTCTATAGAGTAATATTTCTTTCTTTCATCACACACAGAGCTTCATCTGAGATCTATAGAAGTTGGCTTGATATCCTAGTGATCTTGCGTCAGCTGACCAAGTGACAACCTGTAGTAAGAACTAATACTTGTGCATACAACACTGACGCTTCAAAGTTTGTTATGAACTATTGGGTTGATAAAAGTAAAGTTGATAGCCCAGGAGTTGCAGAATTCTTGCCGCAATACTGGTGCTCACCAACTAATTATTAATTAAAAACTATAATTATTAATCATTATTTTTATTAATTATGTATAAATTATTAATTATTAATTATTAATTATTAATGAATTATAAGTATTATCTTGGTTTACATAAAATTGTGAATATGATTGTGATGCTATATCTTTCTTTGGAAGTGAGTCACGAATGTTCTTGTAGTTGAATTTAATTTGTTAGCATTGATGCCCAGATGAGATCTTTGTATTATGTATGCTAAATTAGAGTTAAATGGTCATCTATTGGTTGTGGGTAGTTGATTGGATCATGACTTGATAATTGTATAGAGATTAGATGAAATTCTATTCTGTATAAATACTTTATTAGAAAAGATGCATTGAAATATCCAATCATGATGTATGAGGTAAATCATCTTAAGGTAAAGAAGTGGTTTTGTTATGTTTTAAAAACACAAATATTTTGTTGTCTGGCTTGACATTTACAATGGGGTTGAATTTGAATTAACATTCATATTTAAATCTACCAATTATGAGAGAATGCACACATGTTATGTTTTTCTTAATGAGTGGAAATCACATTTTCTATTTGGAATTTTTCATACTGCATTATGATAAAGGAAATCGTGGTGAGGTGTTGTTTGCAGGCCCAAAATAAATCATCCATCGGGAGCCAATTTGCATTGAAAACTGAATTTCACAAGAAAGATAAATCTCTTGCTATCAGAGTTTCTATTGTTTGGAAATAATTCTTATCAAATTTATGGTAATATCCTATTAATCCTAAGATTCATCTAAGTTTCTTCAATTTATTTTGGATTGGGCATTCCCTCATACCTTTGATTTTGTTAAGATCCACCTTGGCACCAAATATGACCTAAATATTCCAATTCTTGAAGCCCAAAGGCACACTTGGAAGGATTTTCATATGGTTATTTCTCTTGCAATAGTGTCAAAACCCCATAAAGATGTTGTACATGTTCTTCCCAATAGTTTTTGTATATTAGTATGTCATAAAAAAATACTAGCAAACATTTTCTAAGGAAGGGTTTGAGAATATAATTCATCAAGTGTGGAAATATTGAAGGTGCGTTAGTAGTTCCAAATGGCATAACCAAAAGCTCATAATGACCTTCATGTGTTCTAAAGTCTATTTTGTGAATATCTTACTGTCACGTTATGATTTGATGATACATAGAATGAAGATCCAACTTAGTAAAGAAAATTTCTCCATGCAATTCACCTAGAAATTATTCAATTATGTTAATATGAAACATGTATTTGATTATCATTTTGTTGAGTTGTCTATAGTCTCGACACATATTCCACATATATCCTTTTTATAATGATCACCACTAGTGGATAAAAAACACTGTAGCTTGGTCAAGTGATGCTTTCCTCTAACATTTCTTGAACCATATGCCCAATCCTATTGTTTTGTGAATGTGGATATCTATAAGGCCTCATTGTTCGGTGGTATTCTTTTAGGTTGAAAATGAATAGCATGGTCATGATCCCAGATAGGTGTAATACTCTTAGGCATTTCTCCAAATACCTTAGAAATATTGTTGAAAAGATTTTAAATATCCATTGGAATAGAGGATATATATGTTTGAATATCTAATGAAGACAATTTTTCAACTACATCTTGGTGTCCCTTTTTTTAGCAATTTTTCATTCTATTAAAGCTGATAACTTCACTAGATTTCCCTTCGATACCTCTACGGTCAATTTTTGTTCCTTCTAAGAAAAATATTATGAAAATATATTGGAATTTAAGGGCAACTTTTCCCAATGATTGTAACCATTGGACCTATAATACAACATCAACACCACCCATTCAGATTGCAATAGTGGACTAACCAATAAATACTTCCCCATATTAAGCTTGATCTTATTGCACTACCCTGAACAATTTATGGTATCTCTCTCTAGAACCATCACTTGAAATTATAGTGCTAAATATACAAATAAATTAAGATGTTTTTCCACTTTGTAACTGACAAAGTTATGGATACCACCCAAATCGATCGATACAATTACCTTCTCTTTCGATATATCTTTATATCTTGACGGTTTGTAGAGTAGTGATGATGGCTAATGCAGGAGAAGAGAATGTTAGAGTAGTTTCATCTAGCTTTAGATCTTGTGAGGTTTCTAATTATTTATCTTCTTCATCCTCAAGTCTATGTAGAATAACTTCTTCTCAACACATTTATGCCCTTTAATGTACTTGTTGTTACAATTGATACATAGTTCCTTTACTCTTCTTTCACCCATTTTCTCATGAGTCAACCTTATTAGTTTAGGAAAGGGAACATGATTTTATCTAAAGTTATTAGTGACCAATTTTTAAGTGGCCATATTTTTACTTTCAACTTTCCCTACTCAAATGAAATCATTCTCTAGAGAATTAGGTTAAAAAATGTTGCACCTCATGTTGCACGATTTCCTTGAAAGTACCCATAAATAGGTATAACAAGTTATATTATGAAATATTCTTTACTCTATGACTCAAATTTTGGAATTGTTGAATGTGCTATGTAACTAGAAATTTTTGTTAAATATTTACCAATTGGCTAAAGAATGTGTTTCTCTTAATATCCCCATAATTTTCTATCAATTCCTATATAAAAATGGACCAAGATATAATAAATCCTTCTTTATTTCACAAATTCATTGATACCATACATGTTGGTTGTGTTCTAAAAAAATGAATTAAATATTTTCCTTTTGTAAGGATGCCACTTGGTGTACATCAAATTAATTATCCATTTGAAATATCCATGTTACAATATCATTCTAATCAAATTTCCTCATATCAATCTTCATAATGGAATGATACATTAGTGGTGACTTTATGCCTTGATGACATGGATATTGGATTGAAAATTCATGATTATGGTTTCGTGATTCAAAATTTGTACTTTCCAATAGTTATTTCATACTCCCCATTTGTGATTAATTCTCCACAATGTACTTCTCATCATGTTCATGATTTCCTTGGATTTCCACATCCCTTTTAAGAAGCCTCTCCAAGAGAAGGTAATATCATAAACCCTAAAATGAACATCGTTGAACATAGTTTACCATGGTTGAGTTTTATATTGATACAAACTTTGTCAAAATGCAACATTAGACCATGGTTGATTTTCATATTGAGACAATCTTTGCCACAATGTGACATTGGACCATGGTTGACCATGGTTCACGATGGCTGAGAATGGTTTACCATTGTTAACCATGCTTGACAATGGTTGAAAATGGTCGACCATGGTTGATTTTCATATTGAGACAATCTTTGCCACAATGTGATGTTTGAACATGGTTGACCATGATTATAAACCCAAGGGATTGATATTCTAAACCCAAGGAGTTAACACTAAAACCCCAAGGGCTTAAAACCCAAAGGAATATATTAAACCCCACAGAATAATATTAAACCCAAGGGATTAATATTATAATCCCAATATAAATATACCATAAGATAAATATTGTAAACCCTAAAAAAAACAAGGTTGATCGTGGTTTACCATGGTTGACCATGGTTGATTTTTGTATTGATGAAATATTATCACAATGTCACATTGGACCATAGTTGACCATGATTGACCATGGTTGACAAAAGCTCATAATGGTTTACCATTGTTGACAATGGCTTATTTTTATTTTGACACAATCTTTGTCACAATGTGACATTGGACCATGGTTAAAAATGGTTGAACATGATTATAAATTCAAGGGATTTATATTAAACCCAATGATTAATATTATAAACCTCATGAATAATATTATACCCTAAGTATATGAACCCTTAAATCAATAAACCTAAGGGGTTAGCACTAAATCCCCAAGGGATTATAAACCTAAGGGAATGATACTAAAACCAAGGGATTAATATTGTAAACCCAAGTTATATAAACCCTAAGATAAATATTATAAACCATATAATAAACATGGTTTACCATGGTTGATTTTCATATTGAGACATACTTTGACACAATGAGATGTCGGGCCATGGTTAATGATGGTTGATTTTCATATTGAGAGAATATTTCTCAATATGTGACATTGTACCCCTCTTGACCATGATTTATTTTCATATTGAGACAATATTTGTCACAATGCGACATTGGACAATGGATGCTTTTCGTAGTGAGAAAATCTTTGTCACAACGTTACGTAAGACCATAGTTGATCATGGTCATAAACCCAAGCGATTTATATTGAACCTCAGGGATTAATATTATAAAGCCTATGAATTGTATATATCATAGTATTATGAACCCTTAGATTAATATACCCAATGTATTTTTATTATTAACTCAAAGGAATGATAAACCTAAGGGGTTAATACTAAAAAGCCAAGGGATTACAAAACCATGGGAATACTATTTAAACATAGGGATTAATATTATAAACACAAAGATAAATATTATAAACCCTAAGATAGACATGATTGATCATGATTTACCATTGTTGATTTTCATATTGAGACAATATTTATCACAATGCAACATTGGACCATGGTTGACCATGGTTTATTTTCATATTAAGAAAATATTTGCCACAATGTGACATTCGACCGTAATTGACAATGATTGACCATGATTAACAATGGTTTGCCATGGTTTATTTTCATATTGAGACAATATTTGTCACAATGTGATGTTGGACCATAGTCAACCATGATTATAAACCCAAGGGATTTATATTAAATCCAAGGATTAATATTGTAAAATCTATGAATCCTATTATACTCGAGGTATATGAAACCTTATATTAACAAACCCAAGTGATCGATATTAACAACACAAGGTAATAATAAATCCAAGGTGTTAATACTAAAACCCCAATGAATTATAAACCAAAGGGAATAATACTATGTCCAAGGGATTAATATTATAAACCGAAGGTATATAAACCTTAAGATAAATAATATAAACCCTATACTAAACATGGTTTACCATTGTTGATTTTCATATTGAGATAAACTTTGTCACAATGAAATGTTAGACCATGGCTGACCATGTTTGATTTCTATATTAAGACAATATTTTTGTCAATGTCACATTAAACCATGGTTGAACATGATTTACCATGGTTGACGATGGTTTAAAATGGTTGACGATAGTTGACCATGGTTTATTTTCATATTGAAACATTCTTTGTCACAATGCGACATTGGACCATGGTTGACAATGATTGATTTTCATATCGATCCAGCCTTTGTCACAATGAGATATTGGAGCATGGATAATTTTCATATTGAGAAAATATTTGTGAGAATGGAACGATGGACCATGGTTTACCATGATTATAAACCCAGGGGATTTATATTGAACCAAAGGGATTAATATTATAAACCCTATTAATAATATTATAAACTATGAATATGAGCCCTTAGATTAATATACCTAAGGGATTGATATTATAAACACAATGTATTAATACTAAAATACCAAGGTATTATAAACCCAAGGGAATAATATTAAAACCAAAGGATTAATATTAAAAAAAATGCATATAAATCGTAAGATAAATATTATAAAACCTAATCTAAGCATGGTTGACCATGGTTTAACATTTTCTATTTTCATATTGATTCAATCGTTGTGACAATGAAACATTAGACCAAGGTGGACCATGGTTTATTTTCATATTGAGACAATATTTGTCACCATGTGACATTGGAACACGATTGATGATGATTGACTATGGCTGAAAATGGTTGAAAATGATTGACCATGGTCGATTTTCATATGAGATAATCTTTATCAGAATGTGACATTGGACCATAGTTGACCATGGTTGACCATGATTGTAAGCTGAATGGATTTATATTAAAGCCAAGGATTAATGTTATCTATGAATAATATTATACCCTAGGTATATGAACCGGTAGATTAATAAACCCAAGGGATTGATATTATAAACCTAGGGTAATAATAAAGTCAAGGGTTTAATACTAAAAACCCAAGGGAATAATATTAAACACAAGGCATTGATATTATAAACCTAATGTATATAAACCCTAAGATAAATATTATAAAGCCTAAAATAAACATGGTTGACCATGGTTTACCATGGTGATTTTCATATTAAGGAAAACTTTTGTCACAATTCGACGTTGGAGCATGGTTGACCATGGTTGATGACGAATGCCAATTGTTTACCATTGTTGACAATGGTTGACAAAGGTTGAACATGGCTGATTTTGATATTAAGACATTCTTTGTTGCAATGTGGCATTGGAGCATGGTTGACAATGATTATGAAACCATGGGATTTATATTAAACTAAGGATTAATATTACAAACCCTATGAATAATATTATACCCCAGAAATATGAACCCTTAATTTAATAAACCAATGGGAGTAATAAACCCAAAGGGTTAATACTAAAACCCTAAGGGACTATAAACCCAAGATAATAATATTAAAACCAAGGTATGTAAACCCTAAGATACTTATTTTAAATCCTAAAATAAACATGGATTTCAATGGTTTACCATGGTTTATTTTGCTATTGAGAAAATATTTCTCGCAACGTGACGTTGGACCATGGTTGAGTTCAAATTGAAACAATCTTTGTCACAATGTGATATTGGACCATGGTTGATCATGGTTGACCATGATTGATGGTTAATTAATTTACCATGATTAACCATTAGGAGCTATCTATTATTTTTGAGTACCCATGGTTGATGAGGATTTATAATGGTTGACATGTGGAAAATTAATTAATAATTATTTAATTAGTTATAAATTAATTATTATTTATAAGTAATTATTAAATATTATAATTGTTATTATTGTTTTATTATTAATTAGTATAAATTATTATAATTGTTTATTTATTGTTTTATTAATTACGTATAAATTATTTATTATAATTATTAATGTTAATTATTATTATTTTTAACTTTTAGTATTTGTTAATTGTTAATGTATTATAAGCATTATTGATGAACCTCATCATTGGGTTATTATATGGCCCTTAATTCACCTCCTAGCTTATTCAAACCAACTATTCCCATAACTTATTGCATACTTTTGATTATATTTTGTTTATGAGATGAGTTAGAGTTGGATATTTTTTTTTTGTGGTGTAATGTGCATTTAATACAAGATTAAAGGATAAAAGCAAGAAATTTTGGCAAAAGAGCATGGTCAAAACTCGAATGGGACAAAGGAGAGGGATTAGGGGAGGAAAATCCTCCTCATTTACTACCCCTCCATTTGAATATTCCTCCATCAACTCAGAGTGCAAATAGCCAAATCATGAGGACTAGAAGGCAACCAAGAAAGTGAAAGACAAAGCACCAGTTTATCTCGAGTTCGGGAGATGAACCTCCCTAATTTTAAGTAATTCATTAGAGACTTCAGATGTATAAGTAGAGAGGCCTAGGACCTCAGTAGGATTCATATTTTTTTATTGTAAAACTATACTCTATCTCCGAGCTACAAGAGTTGTGACAGATTTTGATGTAATCCATTGTTTTTGTAATAAGAATGAGTTTTGTTTTGAGCTAGCACTGAGTTAACTCAGAGGGATGAAGCTCTTGGGTTAGGGCCCAACTCTAGCAACCAAGGCTCCTCTTTATTCTACATGTATACTAGTATAGATTCATAGTTTAATTGTTCGTTTGCTTAGTAGATGCATTTCCACTACAACAATGTAGATTAGATTGGTTGTGTGATAGTTTGCTTCCATTTGTGTCTTCTTTCAAGTACCAGGTTATCAAGGAAAAGGGATCACCATAAGGTTGTCGTCAGGTGTCTCAGCTTCACTTCCTCCCTATAGGACCATGACTTGAGGAAGGGATGCTTCAACAACCCAAAAACACAGATTTCTAGTTCTTGCATGAGATTTGGAGTTGTTGTCTTTGATTTAGTATTTGGTTCATGTTGTAAGATAGGTCTCATGGTCATATTTTTCCATCTCCATTTCTATAATAATATCTCACTCATGTTTTCATTCCCTTCAACAACTTTCTTCATGCATAATATAGGCAAATGATTCATGCTTTTCTAGTTGATGAAAATGTATCTTGTTGCATAATTCTTGGAGGACACACAAGTTTTAATAAAAGCAGGAGCTTTAGGAGGAGACCTAGACTTCATCACCAGCAGCCACCTTCCACTTCATCCACCTTAGCCGTCTCTTGTTCGACCATCATCCTGACTAGTTTTTTTAATCATTTTTTATTTAAATTCCCTTAGTTACATCGAGCGAATCTAGTCATCTCTTATCTTGGATATTGACTCCTGAGTGCTCGTAGACTTCTAACACCCCATTCCACTCATCATACACCTTTCCCAAGCTTCCCAACAGCTCCAACACCTCACAATTAGCTCTCAGTTATATCCTATAGGTTTCTTATGATTCCTACATGATCATCATGTACGTTTCTGGTACATCCTGTAGGTTTTCCTGAAGCGGCCTTTTTTGAAGATGAATTGATGGGAAACCTCTAGGAAGTCACACAAAGCCTCCTAGGACCATTCCACACCATCCAACCACTCCATAAACCTTCTAGCCATCCTCTTCACTTGTCACATCTTTAAGAACAATTAATTTGCATGCTTGATTTTGCCTAAAAAGTAAAAAAGTGAATACAAATTTAGTTTAGTTTTTTGCTTACACACTAGTATGGTTTTATGCTCTTTACTTCTACAACTTAGATAGTAGCATTTGTTTAGTGTTGATTTAGAAATTGTTCTTAGCATAGTTGATTAAATGGTTAATTAAGATATGGTGTGATTTAGCATTACTTGTTGTTTTCTTCATTATTACAGAAGAGTAGCTCTCTTAGAGTAGATTTTCTATTCTTCCATTAAAGAATCAAGCTTCTTCCAACTTTATAGAAGTCTGTCTTAGAACCCCTGGGATCTCTTGCCAGACGAACAGTGACAATAGGCAAGACCTTCACTTCTATTTGTGCATACATCACCATCACCTCCAAGTTTGTACAAACCTAGGGTTGATAAGTAAAGCTGCTAGTCGAGGAGTTGCAGCATCCTTACTGCAATACTAGTCCTCATCACTTTTTGGTGTTGTTGCTGGGGAGGTATCTAAGTAGAATGTGATTAATGCTTTCTTTCTTTCTATTTGTTCTCTTCAATATTCTATTGTTAGTTTATTTCTACAAAAGTAATCTAGTTACTTTTTTTCCTTCATTGTCCATTATTTGCTTTTGTTCTGCAAGTAGGATTTCAATTCAGCAAGTAGCTCTTTCATTTTGTAAGTGATTTTCATTCAATTAGAAATTTCATTTCTACAAGTACTTTCTAGTTAAAAAAGAAAAATACAAAACCAACCCAAAAACATTTCCTTTCATGCCTCGTAGGAATAGGGACAACTTGGAATTTTTTACCAAATACTGCCATTGCATCCAACAACCAACCTTCTCTCTTCTTCGGTGGCTATGAACTGGAGGAACCTTTAGGTGAGCAACCTGACATATTTGAAGAACCTACAAGGGAAGAATAAGAATAGGAACCCATTCCTACTGAACCAATGGATGAAAACAAAAATGATAGAGGGAATAGAGAGAGTTGAGGGCTCCTTCCCCATCAGGGAAACTAATGGGGACACTAAGATGAAAAATATAAGCCCCTCTACCTTACCGCATTCCCATGGACTGACCACAAAGGACCCCAACAATTTCCTATTTGAGTTTTTTGTTATATGCCGAACCTATGACCATATAGATTATGTGAAAAAGTTAAAACTATTTCCATCTACCCTTGAGGATGCATCATTGCACTGGTTCATGGGCTTACTTGGAGATAGCATCAGAACTTGGGCTTAGATGCAGCAGGCCTTTAGCAACAAATATCAGGACTACTATAGGTCAATGGATATGAAAGAAAAAAATTTCAAGATGACCATAGGCCAGAATGAATCCTTAGAGAACTACAAAGAAATATTCTAGCTCAGTTACAAAAGGGTAAGGTGCACACTTGACCGTGAGTCACTAAAGATGGTCCTACTCAGGGGAGTAAGAGAATATATTTTGGATACCTTACATTTGTTAGTAGGAGGAGATATCTACCAATTACCCTATCAAGATATCAAGACTGTCTTTAGAAACCATTCTAGGGCAGCCATGAAAAATGGTAGGGGTATTCAACCTATGGCTAGTACATCATCTTCCAACTCCTCCATCAAGCGTGAAATTGGAAATATGTTAGAATATTTCAAAAGAGAGATGTTGCAAACCCTTTCCTTGCAAATGGATACCATGAACATTAAAAGGAAGCAAGAGGAAGCAGAGATAGCCTTGGCCATATTTTGTGATAGATGCACCAGGAGGCATCCTAGGAATGAGTTTCCATTGAACTATATTGATATTTCCTCTATCTATGAGGAAAACCACTCCACAGATAAGTGCACTTCTTTACCCGGATTGAAAGTTGTATATCAAGGAGTTGAATCGGTCATTGAGCATATTTGGTACATTAACCAAAGGAGACCTCCTAACCTTAAACCATACCACCAGGGCATGCAAGGGTCATCCCATGCATATTGCAACCCCAACCAAACCATAGCTATACCTTCTTAGGGACCCCCTAGTCATCGTTCCTAGTCTACACCCCCTCCTTGGTCCTATGCATCTCAGTATCATTCCTAGCTAGCCAGCCAATCATTTCAACCCTATGCTCTGCGACAACCTCAGTGGAATACACCACTCCAGGGGTGGAGGCCCCAACACAACAATGCCCCAGCTCTATTGCCTCCACCACCTTCCCAAACACAACTCTTACACTATGCATCACCCAAGCAACCCCAAGTTCATGCCCAGAAAAATTCGAACATGAACAATAGGTAGGCTCAACAAGTATACAGTGGAGAGACATCATATCCATCTTATGTTGTGGAAATCCCAGATATTAACCTAAGATCTGGAAGAGTTCTCCCGGATAGCCAACCTCCCCCTCTACCTAGGGAGGTTGAGGAAGAAAGAGAGGAAAGCAACCTTAAAGTAAATCCACCATTTCCTGAGAGATTAGCCCAACCACTCCAGCCTACCCGAGAAGAAACTGAACTTTTGGGAGAATTGAAAAATATATATGTAAAGATCCCCCTTCTCTAAGCAATAAAAGATGTTCCCATTTACAATAAGTTCATTAAGGACAAATGCTCCAAGGATCCAGGGAGGCAAAAAAGGGATTTCCCTACCATTAATGTCATTGGGAACCTGTCCGAATTAATCTTGGGGTAGGTAATATGTCCAAAATATTTGGAACCTAGAAGCCCTAGAGTAGATGTGGACATCAATGGCACCATTGTCCCACACACTCTGATCGATCTTGGGGTTGCCATTAATGTGATGACTAAGGACACCATGCTCAAGCTCAACCCCCAAGGGTCATTGAGGAAGACCACAATAGTTCTGCAACTTGGAGATTGTTCCACAGTAACCCCTGAGCGAATTGTGGAGGATGGATGGTCTCCATTGACTCCTGGGAGTACCCTACAAATTTTCTAGTTCTCCATCCTAAGGCTTAGCTTACTAGTTATCCTCTCATCCTTGGGAGGCCATGGTTGGCCAAATTCGATTCTTACATCAGCTGCAGAGTTGGGAATATGACCATCAAGAATGGGCATATGTACAAGCAATTAGTCCTATACCCTCCGGCTCAACCATATCTAGAGCATGATTTACCTTTATGTTTGGAGGAGGAGAAAGAAGATGAGGTTTATTCATCCCAACTTTATGGTTTCGAAGTGACCATGGGAGGAGGACAGTAAGATGAGGATCACTTGATTGAATACCTGCTCCAAAATCCAACTCCTGGTTCATTACCATTAGAAGAAGAAGTAAGGGAAACCCAGAACAGTCATCCAATTGACTTATGCTTGGCCGATTCCAACCCACTCCATGTAAAAACCATAGAATTTGGCCCAGAAAAAACCTTGAAAATTAATCCATATCTTTTTGTTCTTGAAGAGGAGAATCTATGCAACATGTTAAAGGAAAACCTAGAAGCCTTCGCTTGGAGTTACAAGGAAATGAAGGGAGTACACCCCTCAGTGTGTACTCACCACATATACATCAAAGAAGGTTGAAAGCCTGTCTGGCAACCATAAAGGAGGATGAATCTAGCTCTTAAAGATATAGTCAAAGAAGAACTCCAAAAAGTTCTAGATGTGTGATTCATTTACCCTATCTTCGACAGTGAGTGGGTCTCCCATTTAGTGTTAGTTCCCAAGAAAAATGGAAAGTGGATGATTTGTGTCGATTACAAGGAGTTGAATAAAGCCACAAAGAAGGATCATTTTCCTCTATCCTTCATTGACCAAGTGTTAAATGGCCTGGCAGGGAAAAAGTTTGTTTTCTTCCCTAGATGGATTCAGTTGGTACAACTGAATCCAAATCTGCCCAGAAGACTAGGATAAGAACACATTCACTTGTGCTTGGGATACTTTTTCCTATAGGGTCCTTCCTTTTGGCCTATGCAATACTCCTGCCACCTTCCAGAGAGTAGTCTTAAGTATTTTCACCGAATTAGTCCATGATGCGGTGGAAATTTATATGGATAATTTTACACCTTATGGCCATGAATTTCAAGAATCCCTCACTAACCTAGGCACAATACTACACAAATGCATTGAAATGAACCTACCTCTCAGTCTTGAAAAATATGAATTCTTAATGACTGAGGGGATTGTTCTAGGTCATTCAATATCTCAGCAAGGACTACAGGTGGACGTGAACAAAATAACCATCATCGAAAGGGTCCCACCCCCTCAAAAGCAGAGAGATGTCAGAAGTTTCTTGGGATAGTTGGATACTACTGAAGGTTCATAAAGGACTTCAGCAAGTTGGCCTCTCCTTTAGTTCAGTTGTTATCCAAGATTCTGAGTTTATATGGTCAAAAAGTTGTCAAGAGGCCTTAGACATTCTAAAAGGTAAGTTAACCACTACACCAATTCTCTGAGGCTCAAACTGGGCCCTCCCCTTTCATATTCATGTTGATGCCTAACGAAAAGCCATAGGAATAGACCTAGGTCAAGTAGAGGAAAAATTGCCTTATGCTGTCTATTTTATCAATAAGAACTTTTTAAGGGCTAAGCTAAATTATACAATGACTAAAAAGGAACTCCTGGATGTTCTGCATTCATTAAACAAATTCAGATATTAAATTACGTGAAATCAAACATTTGTGCACACTGACCATGCTGCAATCGAATATTTAATGAACAAACCAAATGTGAATGCTCGAATTATAAGATGGTTGCTTTTATTACAATAGTTTGATCTAAGCATTGTTGATAAGCCTAGTAAGGAAAATGTTGTTGCAGACTTTTTATCTAGGGTAAATGTGCCTGCAGGTGAAGAAGGAATGGTGGATGACCAATTACCATATGAGAATTTTTCTATTATTTTAGTTCTCTCTCCATGGTTTTCTGATATATCAAACTATTTGGTATCACCACAGTTCCCACCGAACTTTCCCTCCAAAGAAAAGAGCAACATAATCAAGAAAAGAGCCCCCTTCACTTGGATTGGGGACAATCTTTTCAAACTTGGCCTAGATCAAATCTTGAGAAGGTGTGTCAGGGAAGAGGAAGTCTTTGACATCCTTCTAACCTATCATGATGCGCCTTGCGGAGGTCACTTTCTAGTAAAGATGACGACATTCAAATTTCTACAAGCAGGCTATTATTGACCCTCTCTTCATCAAAATGTAAAAAATTACACTAGTGATTGTGATCAATGCTAGAGGATGGGAAGGCCTATACCAAGAGAAGAAATGCCCCTACAACCTCAAGTGACTTTTGAGCCATTTGACAAGTGGGGCATGAACTTCATTGGGCCTATGAACCCTCCTTCAAAGATAAAACAATACATTATTGTGTGCACTGATTATTTGACTAAGTGGGCTGAAACTAAGGCAACAACAGAAGAAAATGTGGTTGAGTTCCTATGGGAGAGTGTATTCTACAAATTTGGGTACCCTAGAGAGCTAGTCATAGACCAAGGTAGCCAGTTCACCTCCAACATGGTTGAAGACCTGCTCAACCATCACAAGGTCAAGCATAGGACCTGCACTCTCTATCATCCACAAGCTAATCAGCAAGTGGAGGTGACCAACAAGGCACTGGAGGGCATCTTAATAGAGGTAGTCAACAATAGTAGGGAGGATTGGGCAGAAAGACTATTTGTGGCCACCTGGGCCTATAATACTACCTTGAAGGCCACCATTGGATTCACACCCTATGAGCTGGTCTATGGGAAAAAGGCCTTGTTGTCCATTGCATTTGAATATAACACATTAAGGATGGCAACCCAACTAGATTTGTATCCTAGAAATGCATAGAAAGGGAGATTGTTCCAATTGAATGGCTTGGATGAATTTAGAATGCATGCCCTCCTACATACAGAGATATCTCAACTTCAAAGGAAGATCTGGAATGATAAACATATTGAGGAGAGGAAATTTCAGGAGGGCGATTGGGTATTGTTATATGATTCTAGGTATAAAGACTTCAAGGGAAAATTAAGGACAAGATGGCTTGGACCTTATGTTTTGGAAAGATGCCATTATAATGGTTCAGTGCAAATCAGAACTAAAGATGAAGAATCCATTCCTTTGCTTGTTAATGGGCACCGATTGAAAATGTACAAGAGACCTTTATCAAAACAAGAGTTCATTGATAATATCAATAAAATAGTAATGATGGTGGAGGAAGTTGTAGCTCCTCACTCATCAAGCCACTGAAAATGAAAAGAAAGAATAAGGACTCTGGTGAAAACCTCCATGAGGTGCCTGTCCCATTTTTGGGTTGAAAACCTCATGAGGCAGCCCAATGATGAAGAAAGAAGAAAAAAAAAATAAGAAAATGAAAAGAAAAAAGAATAATAAGATCCCTGGGTGAAAACCTTCCTTGAGGTGCCGCGAGAAAATAGCTAGGTTGAAAACCTCTCTAAGGCGGCCTAGTTGTTTTAAAAAAAAAAACAAGAAAAACATAAACAAAAAAAAGAGAGAAAAATATATAATTGTCATTTGTAGGTGGGAAAGAAAGATAATCAAGGAGAAAAAGAGGATCCAAAGGGAACCCTACCTCTCACATATTCATCTCCTCCAGTCCTTACCATGCATCCCTCCATAATTTCTATCATTTATTCACTCCATTTCTTAGATTTATGTGAAGAATGTGTTTTCTACAGGATCCTCTGTATTCCTACAGGATCCCTTCAAAACCTACATGATGATCCTATAGGAATTACAGCAACCCGAAAAACTTACAGGAAGCAATTTGAAGGCACATGATAGTTTTGTTAGGTCCCCAAAATTCACCCTATGCATGATCTAGCACCTCACCTCGTCCACCCTCATCATCCCTACACTCTCCATTCAAAAGAGAAAAATTAGTTACAATAGTTTCTGCCAATCTTTAAAAAAAATAAAAAAAAATATGAAAACAGAGAGGATTAAGAGCATTACTTGAGTATCCTTTACTCTATACACTTCTACTCCTTATTTCCATTCATTACACGATCCTCATAGCCCTAGCCAACAATATGATTAAAGAATTCTGAGGGAGAAGCAGCTATAGGACATCCTATAGGAAATCCTGTAGCAGCCTATACTACAGAATGCACCAGCAAGAAGTATTCACTAGGATGATCCGGGAGCTGCATAGTAGCAGCAACATTAGATCTTCAGCCACAGACACCTGCAAAAGCAAAGAAACCATTAGCAAACAGCAAGAGGAGGAAGAAGAACGACATGTAGCAAATATGAAAGGCAACACCTTTGGTCTTCGACAACTATATCATAGCATCAAAACCAAAACTAAGTATCCCTCTCACTCATTCATATACAACATGTAGTGAAAAGTTGTAAGGGTTATGAGATAGTTGTTATAACTGAAAAGGTGGAAAGCTAACTTGGCCACCTTCGCTTAGTCAACACATGCAGAATGAGGTGTCCTCTCACACGTGGCTACAGTCAAATCAAAGACAGAGAAAGAGTAGGACAAAAAGTAGTTAAACTATGGATCTACGATGTGGGAGTTGATTACAAGAAGTGGGAAATGATGAGGTAGTAGTGGGGACCAACGGTCCAAAAATGGGATTGTACCTTTGCTGACAAAATACCACCTCACCTTGAATCACCATAAAGGTAAATAAAACATCGTTCCCATGCATTCATGCATTTCACCTCCTCGAGACTCCCTCACTCAAGTCACTCTCATAACCGAGGCCACCCATTTGAAGCAAAGATACATCAATCTACATAAGAATTCCTACAGGATACAATCTACAGGATACACAGAGACTTTCTATAGGATGTCAGAGACAATCTACAAGATAGGCAGAGAAGAGTTCAAGAGGTAATATCATGGGAATTGGCCACTGCAACCATTCTAAAGAGGTAGGCACTAAAATTTCATTCCCCTTTGCAAGAAAATACATGAGGGATACTCTAAAATCTAGTGACTTCAGTAACTCTGAGAAGTAAATTACATACACAATCAACTCTGTTTTACTCCTACATTTGAAAAATAGTTTAATAGGAGAGAACCCACAAACATATTGAGAATCCAACAACACCCCCATATGCTTGAAATCTTTATAAGACACAACTAGATGGGGTTTTTCGAAAAATTCACAGGGTATGATGATAAGGTGGCTAAAGAATTTTCTCACTCCCTCACTCCACACAGTAGAACCCATGCCATTACTGTAGTAAGGGGCCTCACTATAGATCTCACCCTATATCTCATAAGTAAGGTCACCACAATTCCCCTAGGAATTCCATGGAGAAAATAAGAGAAAGGAGACAACCAAATGGTGGAAAGGAAATTATTTTTAGAAGGTGAAGAACCCACTGAGGGAAAAAATGGAGTACAGAGGGACAATCTTCCATACCCATGGAGTAAGGTACGCTACCAACTCATCAAATACATCTCATGTGAGGGTAGATATAGTGTTTTTTATGGCTATCATTTCAGGATCCTTGAGGAATTAAGATTTTGGATAGAAACACCACCTCACCAAAGACTCAACATACCCTATTTCTTGTTGCAACAACTCATAGACTCCGACAACGAAGTGAAGGAAGGGAATTCCCAACAATTGGCTCACCATGGGTTGATTAGGATCCTCATTGAAGATGCCCTCCAAAACCTCAGAATCCTTATAACATGGCCAGTCTTCAGAGACATGGTAGTAGAGGATGACATTAAAGCCCTAACTTATGATGTTAGTCCTACTGTGAGTGAAGAGGAGACAAAATAGGAAGAGGAATATACAGAGCAAGATAAGGATGAGATGGATGAAGAAGAAGCTAACATAGAGGAACATGATGAAGCTAAAGAAGAAGAGGGAGAAGATGAGGATGATGAGGAAAGAGAGGAGGAAATTAAGGAGAAAACTGATAGAGATGATGAAGATCCACAAGAGGAAGAAGGAGGGAAAAATAGGAAAGAAAAAGGAAATTAAACAGAGGGAAAGAACACAAGGAGGAGTCACCTAGGGTTTCTCTAGAGGCCACTGAGAGAGCAGTAGCAACTTCCGTCACTAATCTCAGCACCCTGGTCAAGAAAAAAGGAAAAAGGAGGAGGCAAACCCCACTATATTTTAGAACAAGAAAGAGCACCAGAATAAAACAAGGGAAGCCACAAACATCAACCAAAATTCCTATTGAGATTGAAGATTCCCCTACACAAAAAGAAAAAATGCCTTCCCCTAAGTCACCTATCACCTATGTAAGGAGTCCTAATACTGGATCAACTTCCTCAAAGGGTAAGGCAATCCTACAGGATCCACATGAAAACCTACAAGAAGCAAAAACAGTCCTACAGGATAATCTGTTGAAACTACACGAGACACAAAAAATGGAAAGCAAGGTAGGGGAGCAGCAAGAAGCTAAAGAGGAAGACCCAAAGATAAAGGAACCCAACCGCCAACCCAACTTGGGCTTCTATTATGAGTTTATTGAAGGAGGAAGGGTAATACCTCAAAGGTTTTCCATCCCACTATTCTTTGAGCTTGAGAAGGAGAGGGACAGAACCCACTGATGGATGCAGATCGCTAAATCAAAGTGGGTGGAAGACATTGGGAAAATGGAAGAGAAACTCAAAGAAATGGGCAAAGAGATAAGTGGCTTAAGGGACAGAGAAGCTATAATGAGAAGTCAAATTGAGAGAGAAAATGCATCGCTGAAGGGACAACTGTAGGAAAGAGAGAACCAACTAGCATGTATGGCCAGCCTCTCCTTGGAGGCAATCAAGTGTAGGATGCCAGCTAAATCCTATGCTCTTTTCCTCAAAGAAAAATGGTTGCAGTTTCATATTATGACACTAACACAGAGGGGAACCATGCCATTTCATGACTATAGGTAGTTTATTGATCTTTGTGTTCAAAGTACACTAGAGGATAGGGCTAAAATGGCTGAGTTTTATTTGGACAATAGCCCTCACAAACATGAATGTTTGGAACCCTAATGCCAAGCTAGGAGATCTAAAATTAATGGCTTTGACTTTATGGATGAACCATGAGGATTCAAGAGCTGCAGAGATGAAAGGAATATTGACCAGAGAGAAGACTAAATCTGTCATTATCAGAGTTAAACAATCAAATCCGATGGCCCTTGTCAGTACCCATAATTTGACTGTAAATGATCCTCAGCTGCCACCTAGATATCTTGTTACCCAATAGCAAGGAATTTCACATTTTGAGGACATGTTTAGGATGCTAGGAGATGATCGTATACATGATTTCATAAGGAGATGGAATACACTACCACACAGCTTGAAGATAAGAGAAAATCACTCCCCTCAACTGTTGAGAGAGGCACTCAACATGACACCTATGTATAAGCAATCTATGCAAAGGTTGAAGGTCAATTGGATAGGCCTAAAACTTAGTCCACCACTACTCTTAGGGATGCTAGAAGGGAGAAAAGAAGAAGATGAAAAGTGGCAGTGGGAAGAAGTAGAAAGGAAAGAAGGCTTCTATGAACAAGAAGAAGAGACCACAACAGAGTTATGGGATGTTAGAGAGGCTACTAGAGCCATGAAGGATATGGATATTGACTAAGTTTGTCAGAGGATGAGGAACGCTTTTAGTAGGGGTGGCGTGATGAGCCTCATCATTGGGTAATTATATGGGCCTTAATTCACCTCCTAGCTTAGTCAAACCAACTATTCTCATAACTTATTACATGCTTTTGATTATATTTTGTTTATGAGGTTAGTTAGAGTTGGATATTATGCTTTGTGGTCTAATGTGCATTTCATGCAGGATTAAATGAGAAAATCAAGGAATTTCGGCAAAGGTCAAGGTCAAAACTTGAATTGGACAAGGGAGAGGGATTATAGGAGGTAAATCCTCCTCATTTACTAACCCTCCATTCAAATATTCCTCCATCAGCTTGGAGTGTAAACAACCAAATCATGAGGACTAGAAGGCAGCCGAGCAAGTGGGAGAGAAAGCACTAGTTTATCTCGAGTTTGGAAGCCGAGCCTCCCTAAATTTAAGGAAGTCATTGGGGACTTCAGATGTATAAGTAGAGAGGCCTAGGACCTCAGTAGGATTGGGATTTTTTATTATAAAACTCGACTCTATTTTCGAGTTGCAAGACTTGTGACAGTTATTTTGATGTAATTTGTTGTTTTGGTAATAAGAATGAGTTTTTTTTTAGCTAGCACTGAGTTAACTCAGAGAGCTGAAGCTCTTGGGTTAGGGCCCAACCCTAGCAGCCAAGGCTCCTCTTTATTTTACATGTATGTTTAGTGTAGACTCATAGCTTAAATTATTCATTTGCTTATTAGATGCATTCCCATTACAAGTAGTGTAGATTAGATTTGTTGTGTGATAGTTTGCTTCCATTTATGCCTTTATTTAAAGTAGCAGGTTAGCAAGGAGAAAAACGATCACCAAAAGGTTGTTAGCAGGTGTCTCGGCCTCACTTCCTTCCTCTGGGACCATGACTTGAGGAAGGGACCTTTAAGCAGTCCCAAAAACACAAATTTCTAGTTCTTTTATGAGCTCTGGAGTTCGTTGTATTTAATTTAGTATTTGGTTAATGTTGCAAGGTAGATTTCATTTCCATCTTTTCCATCTCCATTTCTGTAGTAGATCTCACTCATGCTTTCATCCCCTTCAACAAATTTCTTCATGCATAATATAGGTAGTTGATTTATTAGTTCTGCTTTTATAGTTTATGAAAATGTATCTTGTTGCATAACTTTTCGGAAGACACACGTGTTTTATGCACAACAGGTGCTTCAGGAGGAGACCAAGACTTCATAGCCATCAACCACCTTCCACTTCATCCATCTTAGCCATCCCTTGTTTTCACCATCACCCTCACTAGTTTTTCATCATTTTTCATTGAAATTCTCCCAAACACATTGAGCGAATCTAGCCATCTCTTATCTTGGATATTGACTCTTGAGTGCTCCTAGACCTTCGAACACTCCATTCCACCCATCACACACCTTTCCTAAGCCTCCCAACACCTCCAACACCTCACATTTAGCTCTTGGTTGTATCCTATAGGTTCATGTAATTCCTATAGGATCATCCTGCAGGTTTCTAGTACATCCTGTAGGTTTTCCTTAAACGACCTGTTTTGAGGACGAATTGATGGAAAACTTCTAGGAAGTCACAAAAATCCTCCTAGGGACCCTCCACACCCTCCAACCACTTCATAAGCCTTCTAGCCATCCTCAAACACTCTTAACCCACCTGTCACATCCATAAGAACAATTAGTTTGCATACTTGATTTTGCATAAAAAGACCAAAAAAGTGAAAACGTATTTAGTTTAGTTTCTTTAATTGCACACTAGTCTTGTTTGATGCTTCTTATTTCTGCAACTTAGATAGTAGCACTTGTTTATTGTTGATTTAGCATTTCTACTTAGCATAGCTTCTTAAATGGTTAATTAGGGTATGGTGTGGTTTAGTAGAGTAACTCTCTTAGAGTAGATTTATATTTCTTCCATCAAAGAATCAAGCTTCTTCTGACTCCATAGAAGTTTGGCTTGGAACCCTAGTGATCTCTCACCAGCTAAATAGTGACAACAAGCAGAACCATCACTTTTACTTGTGCATACAACACTGTCACCTCCAAGTTTGTACGAACCCCGGGTTGATAATTAAAGTTGGTAGCCCAAGAGTTATAGCATCCTTGCTGCAATACTAGCACTCATCATCCTTCTTAGAAAGAAAATGATTTTGCATGATCCCAATCTTGCTCTTGTAATAATGTATTGTAACACATCTCCCTCCCATTGTTATTGTTGCTACTACAACAACTGCAACTGAGAAGCATCCAAAATACTGAATCAATTGTGTCTATAAGCTGCAACTGTCTCCTAAGCATCTCACTGCTACTAGTCTCTACACTGTCTACTAGGAAATTTGCGTTATCGCTGACTCTACTAATGATCCTCTTGCTCTGCTATCAACACTGCTTTGTGCTCCTTAGTATCTAATTTCTCCAAATGAAACTAACCCTCCTGCTACTGAATATTGTGTTCCCTTGTAGCTAGGGTAATTATCCATGAGAAGAGCATACTGCAATTGCTACTCGTCTCCCATGGACCATGCCCAAATCTTTGCAACTCTAGCACTAAGGCTCTACATTGCCTCACCTCACTCCTGGAGGTATAACTGCATGCATGGTGAAATATACCTCTATATTGTAGATATTTTTAACTCTAAATCCAATCTGTTACACTTACCCAGTAGCAAAATGCTTAAGAAAATCTCTCCCCTTACTGAACACAACATCATAGCCTTTTTCCTCCATTACAACTACAAAAATCAAAATTTTCTTCAGCCCAGGCACATACATTATATTTTTCAGGTGCAGATGGGATATTGAATCCCTCTTAAAGGTGATAATGCCAATCCCTTTGGTACTATACCTCCCATCATCTCCAAATTCTATGTGCAATTTTAGATCCTTCTCCTCTATGCCACATAATAATTCCTTATTTCCTATCATATGATATGAGGCACTAGAATCTAGGTACCATTCACTCCCTTTCACTATGCTTGCCATGCAAGAAATGAGGGTGAAATCCAATTCGAAATTTGATGCAAGGATATCTCCTCCTGTTGTTGTTGTAGGCTCCTTACTATGTTTCTTGTGTGAACACTTGGTTGCATAGTGTCTATACTCATGGCATTGAAAGCATTTAATTTTACTGAGGTCTTTCTTCTTGCCATGGTTCTAGTTGGATTCTACCTCACCTTGGGCCTTCATGCCTTTAGCCTTCTTTCCTTTTCCAACTAGAGCACAATCTTCTTCCTCATCTATAATGGATGCGAGAAAACTCTACTAGTGGAAGATATTCTTCCCACTTCTGTTGATGATGCATCACATACATTCTCAACATATCCTCCAATATCCTATTGACCCCCTCTATCTGCCCAACTATCTATGGATGATAAGTTGTGCTGAAGGCCAACTCTTTTCCAAAACCTGTAAATAACTCTTTCCAAAACTTAGAAGTGAACTTAGCATCCTTGTCTAACAATCTTCTTCAGAACACCATGCAACCTCACTGCATCTCTAATGAAAGCCTATGCTACATCACTAGTTATATAGGTAGATTTCACTGGAATGAAGCGTGCTACCTTAGTCAACCTGTCCACCACAATCATGATGGAATCATGTTGTCTAGATGTTCTCGACAAACTTGTCATGAATTCCATGGAAATTACCTCACATTTCCACTATGTAATCAAGATCGGCTATAGTAACCCACCTGGATGCTTACATTTTGCCTTTACTTATTGACAATGCAAGCATCTCACCACAAACTCTGCCACTTCTTTCTTCAAGTTCAGCCAGTAGTATAAATTTTTCACCACTTTCAATGTATTTTGATATCCTGGGTGACCTGAATATCGTTTCACATGAAACTCTCTCAATATAAGATTCTTGAGCTCGATATCATCTGGCACATATATCATGTCCCTAAATTTGATCAAGTCATCTACTGTGAGACAATAATCCATATATTGTGCACTTGTACCTGTGCGTAAGCTCCATGTACCTGTTATCCTGCTAACCTGTCTATAAGATCTGAGCCTATAAATCTATCCCATAAGGACTCATGTCTTCTATGTGGTTCACCTGTATCCGCCTACTAAGAGCATCTACAACCCTGTTCCCTTTACCTTTTATGTGCTTGATCTAAAAAATGAACTCATTGATTATGGCCAACCATCTAGCTTACCTACCATTCATATTAGGTTGATCAAATAGATATCTCAATCCACAGTGATCGCTCATCAGTACAAACCTCCAACCAAGAAGATAATGCCTCCACATATTTAATGCATGGATGATCACTGCCAACTCAAGATCATGTGTTAGATAATTCTTCTCGTAATCATTTAGTTTCCATGATTCATAACACACTACTTGTCCCTCCTGCATAAGAACTCCACCAAGTCCTCTTTTGCAAGCATATGTGCATACCACAAATTCTCTGTCTGGATTTGCAATCTTTAGCACTGGAGCACGTTTCAACAATTGTTTCAACTTCTCAAAAGTTGTTACACATTCCTATGAACATTCAAACTTATTACCTTTCCTTTACAATGATGTGATGGGATATGAAATATGTGAGAAGTTCCTGATGAACCTCTTATAATAACCTGATAACCCCATAAATGATCTTACCTCATCCACATTCCTAGGAGCCACCCGCTCCATGATAGCCTTTATCAATTCTGGATCTATTGCTATGCCTTCCTTGGAAACCTCATGTCCCAACTAATGTACCTTTGTCTGAAAGAAACTAAATTTGCTAATCTTAGCGTACAAATGATTCTCTCTTAGTAATCTCAATACTGTTGCTAAGTGTTTGACATTCTCTTCTTCATTTTTATAATATACCAATATATCATCAATAAATACAATAACAAACTTGTCTAGATAAGGACAAAAGACATTATTCATCGAACACATAAAAGTAGTTGGAGCGTTCATCAAACTGAAAGGAACTACAACAAAATCATAATGTCCATGCATGGTCTGGAAAGTTTCCTTGTAAAATCCATCTTCCTTGATGCATACCTGATTAGATCCGGATCTCAGATCAATATTTGTGAACACTACTGCTCCCTTCAACTGGTCAAACAAATCATCAATCCTCGATAAAGGATACCTATTCTTGATGATCACCTTATTCAACTGCTTATAATCAATGCACAACCTGAGAGTACCATACTTCTTCTTCACAAACAATACAGGTGCACCCCATTGTGATACACTTGGCCTAATGAATCCCTTATTAAGCATTTCCTTCAATTGCAGCTTCATCTCTACCAACTTTGGAGTGCTCATCCTATACGATAGCTTTGATGTTGGTGTTGCCTCTGGTACAAACTCAATAGAAAAGTCGACTTCCATGTGATGCAGTAATTTTGAAATATTTGCTGGAAACGCATCTTGAAGTTGTTATACAATCAGGTACCTTCTCAGGACATCCACATCCTCAACTTCTTTACCTTTGTCACTAGAAATATGCACTCCAAATAACACGACCCATTTTATGTGACTGCGCTTTGCCTACATAGCTGTCACCATCCTAACTAATATTTTTTTCTTCTTACCCTGTACGATTCTTTGTTCTCCATTATAATCCAAATAGTCAATGGATTTTTCATAACAATCCATTTTGGTCAACAAAGGAAATTTCACCTGTTGAGGAGGGTCTTCCCACATCTACCCAAGTAACTGACCAACCAAGGTAAACATATGACGAAGAGTTACTATGATATAATTCAACTCCCTATGTATTCGTTAAGGAAGTGGAATTGATGAAACACGAACATCCTAACCTTCTACACATGCAACAAAGCCCCCAGAGCCACCTAACCCCTCTAAGTGACCAACCCCTGAGACAAACTAAGTTTTTGTTGCATTAAAGCATCAATTGCTTCCTTGACATGGGCATGCATGTGACTGGGACCCTCTAGTCACTCCCACAACAAGGTATGCATGCATTTAGGGAATTTTCCAGGTAGTTCTTTTCCAACGACTTAGGATTTTGTGCCACATTTTTAGGGCCAGGACTCAGGCCACTGCCATGACATGCATTTCATCAAACATGTCACAAATATGCATTCTACATGTTTAAAAAATAGATCTGAGCATAGGGCTCTAATACTTATATGAGAATATCTAAGAAGCATTTATGCCTCATCACAATGACTTCATTACAATCTATTAAGCCATATATTCATTGTACATTTAGTGATTAACCAAAACATGATGAGAGCCATACATCTTCACTCTTATTAAACTCATTCATAACTTACATATAACCAACATAAATATCAAGGATATAATAGCCATATAATCCACATATAAAAAATTATATTTACCCATTAAATACCAGGGACAAAAATAGCTCTTATTGATGAATGCAAGGCGAACTAGGTTTGAGACTTCCACGTTCCACCGGACCATAGATTGGATGAACCAAATATCGCTTCATCCAATCACCCATGTGCCATATTCCAAGCATGAATATGGGATCTCATAGAACAAATCCATCAAAATCAAACAAGGGTTTCCATATGCCAAACCACCTCAACCCTCAACTAATGATTCTACCTCACACTCAAACATCACAAACCATCACCAGATTGGTCTCTACCCAAGCTGTCCAGGGCTCCAGAGCGTTTATTCCAACCAAGACTCTAGGAATAGTAACTCAACCCACAACTGTTGTCGAGCTCCAGATTGTTTGTCCAACCATGGCTCTAGGAATAGTAACTCAACCCACCAAGGGCTCTAGAGAATTTTGCCAATCAAGGCTCTAGGACTAATAACTTAACCCAAGTTGTTATAGGGCGCCAGAGCATTTGTCCAAAAAATGCTCTAGGAACTAATAACTCAACCCACAACCAAAGGAACATGAGAACCAACTAGAAAGAAAAATGGGAAGACTCCCACAACACCATGGCTATCCAAGAAATAGAAAGGTTAGGCAAAACCACTGTCAATGTATGCAATTCTCCATGCCAACGACATATCATGACCAAGAAACCACATGCATATGCCATGCATGCCAAAACTAGTAAGGAAATCATACATGAAACTCGGTAACTACAAGAAAAACCTGTTGTAGATGCTGATCCCAATGTCCTCTTGTGTTTTCCTTCTATTCCTTCGCCTTCTTGCTCCAAATCTCAAGTATGCCACACTCCTCCAAGAATGCTCCAAGAAAACTCTAAGTATCCAAGAGTATGAGAGAGAGAGAGAGAATAAAATGAGAGCTCCAAAAATGAACTGACAAAAGTTTGTGAACTGATCCTTGGAAGCTGTTTATTAATGGGACCTCTATTTTCTTCATTTTCTATTATTTTCCTTGATTTTCCTCCTCACTTGCAACTTGTGACCTTTCGCCTTCCTTTTCCCCTAATTTCCATTATTTTCATATATAAAATTCCAATTAACGCCTCATACCTTTCCAAAGCCTCTACCATATCCTTTGCCAATTTCCATAGCCATAATAAACCAAAGTGACACCCACACTTGTATGTTTTTCCCAACATTCAACTTGGAATACGTGTCCCATGATCATGGTTATTATTTTTCTTTTATTAACTTTTATTACATGTATTTTTAACCATGACTATTATAGAACCTTCTCACTTGGGGGAACAACGTCCTTGGTTTTCAATGACACCTATAACCAACAAGAATACTGAAAGCAAAATATATTTCCCATGGAGATTTATAACCTAGCTCATTGCAATATTTACAATGATCAACCTATTGAGAAACAAACCAACATGAAAACATAACAACATGACAACCATAATAATATGACACCCACACTTCTTATTGGATATTTAACACATATCATGCTGGTATTTACATCCATATGTACATAAACCAAAACATCACACCAACACATATACCAAAACATTCGCTAAACCAACGAACAAAGAAGGATATATATTCTGCATCTGATCTTCCATCTCCCATGTAGCTTCATCGAGCCCAAAGTGCTTCTACTTCACTTTAACTTGCTTGATTGCTTGGTTCTAGAGCATAATCATCTTTCTCTGCAATATAAACTGAGTTTCCGACTGCAATTCTCCTTTTGGCTCCACCTATAAAATAGACCAGCCAATCACATGATCAACATCTTTAACATACATTTTAAGAAATGAGACATGGAAAACATCATGGAATTTCAATGTCAGAGATTGTGCAAGTCAATAGGATATGGGTCCAATTCTTAAAATAATCTTGAAAGTTCCACAGAACTGAGGTGCCATCTTCGCACATGATCCAATCCGTAAGGAGCTCTTCTTGGGATTGATGCATAAGTACACATGTTCCCCAACCTTAAACTCCTTAAACAACTTGTTCTAATCTACATAACTTTCTTCCTATCATGATCTGAAAATGGGGCTCTTAGGCTTCTTTTCTAACTTACAAGAACCTCTCCCACTTCCAAAGCTTTAAATTTTCCCAAGTCTTAATGATTATCTAATGTGGAATTAAGAAATTCTTGGAAATATGGGTATATGCTTGTATTTGTTTTCAGCTGATTACTTACCTTAAAATTTGTTGTTTGTGCTGATATGGGAAGGTACTTAAACTGATATATAGATGCATATAACAGTAGTTAAAGCAACAGTAAATACAAACATATAAGACAACAATATAATATGGAGTTCACCTTGATATCTTGGGCTATTCCTCCTTGAGCTCTAATCAACTCGGTTAGGCTCTCTGGGATTATGGCTTCAATTATTTTACAAGTGCTACACTTAACTCCAATGTTTTATACAGGAACATTGGGCTCATAACACCATCTTATCCCTTGGCTCTTGGAGCTCTTCGGCTTTCTAGCTCTGGCTATGGCTCTAACTCTAGCTCTGGCTCTGGTTCTGGCTCTTAGCTCTTGCTTCTAGCGCTCGCTCTGGCTCTTGGCTTTGGCTGTGACTCGCAGCTCTCTGCTCTGGCTTTTCTAAGCTCTTTCACTCGGCCTTTACATGCCTCTATGAGTCGCTCGACCTCCAAGCAACTCCAACAACAATATGGTTTTGTTAATTGAGCTCTCTAGCTTTTCACACGACCTTCGAGTGACTCTAAAGACCCTCTGTGCATTCATCATTTTCTCATTGTTCACCCTCCAATCTCTGGTGGCTTTGCCTATTACAGTGAGCTCGAATCTGGTTTTTCTGCTTCCAGTTTTGCTCTACTACTTCTTAGGCTGCTTTCTTTTTCTCCTTTTTACTCTCTGTCTCTTCATGGCTTAATGCCAATCCACCTCATGACTGTTCAATTCCTCTCGCAGCTCTTCGGATCGCCTGCCTCTGTCCGTTGGAATTCCCTGCTCTACGTCATCATCACTATAACGCTTCATAGAGAGGCGACCACTTGTCTCCTCATGAGCTGAGCCAGCTCTTCCTCAAGCGGTTCGTTACTTTGGTTACTCTATGAAATGATTCATCCACCAACTCAACGGTCCAACCAGACTTCAACCTTTATGTGCCGAAGCTTATTCTCTCCATTAAATCGAATTTCCCATTGAGCGTAATCTTCGTCGTTAGATATGGGGCCTCCAGATCCTATGCTTATCGCTCTTATCACGCGGTTGACTTACTAAGACGTTAGCCTGTGATGAGAGCAGTTTTCTCTCTCATTCGCCGGACACGTGTCAATCAACATATGGAATCACTCGTTCTCCTGACAAACCCGCTTACTGCCTGAAACGCCTCCGATATTCCGCTGATTTTTGGAGCGCGATACCCACCTGTCGCTTTAGCGCTTTTCCCATGATTCTTTGGCTTCCCTTGTAACCGAGCACTTGGGGATTTTACATTTTGAGGGGTTTTTCCCACCAATGAGCGATTAGTGCTTTGCGCTATTCACGCATCAGAAACAGCCTTCGTTTTCTGATCTGTATTTCCCATTTGCTAGTTTGCTCCACTGCATCGTCTCCATGGGCCTTGGTCAGCGTACTTTGACCGAAGGTCCTCATTGCTCCATGCTGGCTGCAATTGTCATTGTTCAGAGGTTATTTCTATAGGCTTCAACATCCACAAGACTTTAAACTTCGGTATGAGTTTTTACAGAGTTCGGGTAGCTTTAAGAGAGTTCAAGGATCCAAATTCGGGTCATATCATGTGCTTCCTTTAGATTCTTCTTGATTACCTACATTTAATGTTCCATTTCTACCAACATATCGAATCATATCAATATCTTGTTAACTAGATCACTCCAACTAATGGAAGTATTACAATTTCGCCCATAGAATGCCTCAAATAGACTCATCCTCAGTGACTCCTGATATCCACTGTTGTAAGAAAACTCTAACAGTGGAAGATATTCTTCCCACTTCTGATGTTGATGCATCACATACATCCTCAACATATCCTCCAATATCTTGTTGACCCTCTCTATCTGTCCATCTGTCTATGGATGATAAGCTGCGTTGAAGGCCAACTCTATACCCAAACTTGTAAATAACTCTTTCCAGAACCTAGAAGTGAACTTAGCATCCATTTCTGATGCAATATTCTTCAGAACACCATGAAACCTCATTATGTCTTTGATGAAAACCTATGCTACACCAATAGTTGAATAGGTAGATTTCACTGGAATGAAGTGTGCTACCTTATTCAACCTGTCCACCACAACCATGATGGAATCATGTTGTCTAGATGTTCTCAGCAAACCTGCGATGAAGTCCATGGAAACGATCTCCCATTTCCACTCTGGAATCGAGATTGGTTATAGTAACCCACTTGGATGCTTACACTCTGCCTTTACCTGTTGACAATCCAAGAATCTCACCACAAAATTTGCCACTTATTTCTTCAAGTTCGGCTAGTAGTAGAAATTTTTCACCACTGTGAATCTCTTCTTCTATTGCGGGTGACTTGAATACAATTTCACATGAAACTCCCTCAAGATAAGCTTCTTGAGATCGTTTTCATTTGGCACATATATCCTGTCCCTAAATTTGATCAAGACATCTTTTGTGAGACGATAGTCCACATCCTGTGTACATGTACAAGCACCTATACCTATACCTATACATGTAATTTTCTCGTACTTGTACTCCGTTGTAACTTGTCCTTGAGCTCCATTACCTGTTATCCTATTGACCTCCCTATAAGATTCGAGCCTGTAAATTTGTCCCATAAAAGCTCATAGTTGTTATGTGGTTTACTTGTATCCACCTGCTAAGAGCCTCTGCAACCCTGCTCTCTTTACCTTTAATATACTAGATCTTAAAATTGAACTCAATGATTGTGGCCAACCATATAGCTTGCCTGACATTCATATTTGGTTGGTTAAATAGATACCTCAATCCACTATGATCACTCAACAGTACAAACCTCCTGCAAGAAGATAGTGTATCCACATTTTCAATCCATGGATGATCGCTACCAACTCAAGGTCATGTGTGGGATAATTATGCTCATTCTCATTCATTTTCTGTGATTCATAAAATACTACCTTTCCCTATTGCATAAGAACTCCACCAATCCCTATTTTGCAAGCATCTATGCATATCACAAATTCTATGTCCGGATTTGCAATCTTTAGCATTGGAAAATGTGTCAACAATTATTTCAACTACTCACAACTTGTTGCACATTCCTCTTTCCATTCAAACTTCTTAGCCTTCCTTTGCAATGATGTGATGGGATATGAAATCTGTGAGAATTTCCTGATAAAACACCTGTAATAACCTACTAATCCCCATAAATGATCTTACCTCATCCACATTCCTATGAGTTGCCCACACCATGATAACCCTTATCTTTTGTGGATCTACTACTATGCTTTCCTTAGAAACCACATGTCCTGAGAAATGTACCTTTGTCTGAAAGAAACTACAGTTCCTAAGCTTAACATACAACTGATTCTCTCTTAGTAATCTCAACACTACTGCTAAGTGTTCAACACGCTCTTCTCCATTTTTAGAATATACCAATTTATCATCAATGAATACAGTACCAAACTTGTTTAGATAAGGATGCAACACACTATTCATCAAGCACATAAAAGTAGCTGGAGAATCAGTCAAATCGAAAGGAACTAAAAAACACTCATAATGTTTGTAAATAGTCTCGAAAGTTGTCTTGTAAATGTCATCTTCCTTGACGCATACTTGATGATATCTGTATCTCAAATTAATCTTCGAGAACATTGCTTCTCCCTTCAACTGATCGAACAAATCATCAATCCTAGACAATGGATTCCTATTCTTGATGGACACCTTGTTCAACTACTTGTAATCAATACACAACTTGAGAGTACCATCCTTCTTCTTAACACACAATACTAGTGCACTCCATGGTGATGCACTTGGCCTAATGTATCCCTTGTCAAGCATTTCATTCAACTATAACTTCAGCTCTACCAACTCTGGAGTGCTCATCCTATATGATGCCTTTGATGTTGGTGTTTCCCCTGGTACCAACTCAATAGAAAAGTATACTTCCTTGTGAGGCGGTAATTATGAAATATTTATTGGAAACACATTTTGAAACTGTTGTAAAACTGGGTACCTTCTCAAGACATCTACATCCTCAACTTCCTTACCTTTGTCACTAGAAATATGCACTACAAATAACACACACCCTTTTCTGCGAGTGTGCTTTGCGTGCATAGCTTCCACCATCCTAACTGATGTTGATTTCTTCTTACCTTGCAAGATTATCTGTTCTCCAGTATCATCCAAACACTTAATGGCTTTGTCATAACAATCCACTTTGGTCTTGTGAAGATATAGCCAGTCCATACCCAAAAGCATACTATACAATCCCAACAGAAATACATTCAAATGTGATGATGTAGGAATACTATTAACTCAAATGCACAAGCTCTAACCCAATGATGAACTCGCTTCTTTGTACCTCTAGCCAACTACACTAACCAAGACTCTGCATGAAGTTCTTTATTCAAACCACACTTATCCACTAGGTCAAGATTAATGTAACTATAATTAGATCTAGGTTCAATCAAAATAGAAACAACATAATCACAAAGCTTACCATCCATCTCGATAATAGAATCTTGGTGATCCACCTCCCTATTATCCAACACTACATAGATCCTAGGAACACTCTATCCAACATACCCAACCATTTGTGCCTCCCGGGCACTATAAATCTACGTTCTACCACCCTAATTTTGTGGACAATCTCTCTGACGATGATCTTTTTGACAAGTCCAACACTGCATGGGCTTCCTATCATCACCCTTCTTCTACTCAGACTGAAATTCTCGTCCTTTGTCAGATGCATTGAACTTCTTATGCGACATTACATTCTCCTTGTTACTTGTGTCCTGAGGCCTTTCCCGTTTCTTGTCCCATTTCCTTTTATTCTTATTATTTCCCTTCCAGTCTGGTTTAGTCCCATATCTGTGCTTTGATTGCTCATAACAATGCTTTATCTTCCAGATGGCCTCCTCCAATGATCTAGGCTCATTAAAACTCAATCCTATCCTTAAATGTTATCGACAACCATCTGATGATTCTATGAATCTTGGCGTTCTCCTCCTTGAGGTGAGTCACATACCTCAAAAACTCCAAAAATATGCTAGTGTACTCCCCATTAGTCATGGATCCCATCTTTAGCTCATAAAACTCTTTTGCCCAACCATCATAGTAGCTCTCCGATAGGTACTTCTTCCTAAATAATCTCTCGAATTCACTCCAAGTCAACTCCTCCTCATAAATATCTCTGACATTATTTACAAATTCCCACCAGATATATGCTTTACCTTTAAGACTTAATGTAGCTATTCTGGCCTTCATGTTCTCTAAGTAATCATGTATCCTGAAGAACTTATTCATTCTAAGAAACCATGCTTGTACATCCTGTGATTTCTTCATTTCCCCATCAAATGTAGGTGGCTTTTATTTCCTGAACTCAATCGGAAAAATTCCCCTATCACTCCTCCTGTACGGATGATAATGATGATGACCATGATACCTGTCAGAACTAAACTAGAATAATACTTGTGTCTATTAGCTCTCATATCTAGTGTATCCAAAAACCTTCCATCCCTGACTGTGTCATCTCTATATGACCCGTGCCCACTATGAGATGTCCTACCATATTCCCCATTAGTCCTATCCTCCTATCCATAGCTGATCCGAAGTGGTCTTTGCCTTTGCAATTCTAACAAACTCTAAAAAATTATTACATTGAATTCTGCTTGTTTGTCCTATTCCTGCATCATTATGTCATTATCTGCTTTGCAACTCCTTATTTCTTCCTTCAAACTCCTAAATGTGTCTGTTAAGTCAAAAGAGTGCCCAACACCATGCCACTCATCTGCTTTGAAGGGAGAATCTTTGTAGCCTACCATCTTGCTAGTCATGTTTGATCTCTTTTTCTTGCAAGGTATTGTTGGAAAATTGGCAGTGTCTGGATGGCTAATGGTTGTAATAGTGTTGGCGTTGGTGTCATCCAAGATCAGCATGGTGATTGGGAGTCCAGGAGGAATCCCATGGTAGTTGCAGGATTCTAATAGAGAATCATCATAGTAGCAGGCTTATTAAAAAGCAATAAATGATGACTACTACGGTGATTGGTAGTCCAAGATCAAGAGGAATCCTATATTAGATATAGCCTTCATGTAGATAATCATCATGGTAACAGGTGTACTAGAGAAGACATAAAATGATGACTGTGATGGTTGGAAGTTTAGGATTCCATTCATAAGAAGAAGAGTCAAGGAGAAAATAATGGCAGAGAGTTTGCAATTATTTTATCAGTGACATAAGGGTTCAAAGCCTACATTGGACCCTCTCCATTAGAAAGTTCTCTGAAAGAGCTTTACAACAGTGTGTGGAAGTCTAAAAATGGACTCCTAGATCAAAAGTTTTGGTTTGCAAAAGTTTAGGGACTTGATGTCCTAAGAAGGTTGAAATATCAGAGGTCAACACATTGGCACAGGCTATATCGGAGTTCAACAGAGAATAAGGATGAATATCAAAATTCAGAGCACATCGAGATATGATATCAGAATGCCGAAGCATAGGGCCATGGGAGCATCGGAATATCAGAGATCAGAGAATATTGGGACCTCAGAGTATGTTATATAAGGATATCAGAGGATGGATGCCATCATAATATCGGAGGTCATTAACATATCAAAGGTCAGAGCATATCGAAATATCAGAACTTCTCAACATCTGTATTTTGAGAAGTTAGGATATCCACTGTTGCTGATATTTGTTAAAGCACCAAGGGATGCTTAACACAATTAACAAAGGACCTTGTTGCAGAACCAAGACTAATTGAGACTCTCTCTCTCCTCTGGTAGGACACATGGCGACATGTCATTGACTCCGAGAAGTTGAAGTGGAAATTGACATCAACATGACATGATAGTACAATGGACACGTGGCTTCCTATTTTGGCACTTTCAATGGCCCAATGGAGAAAATCAAAGTGACATGTGTCACCTGTCAGGAGTCGCCACATGTAGAAGTGATGTCAGCATATCGAAGGCTAGTATATTGGAGGATGAGGACATCGTAGCTCCTGTGCAAATGGCATTTGAAAAGTAATGATAAAGTGGGGCTCCGATATTACCTGGCACATGGTCGTACGGATCTCAAAGGAACCAAGGGCTAGAAAGAAGGACCTAAGATGCAAACGGGACTTCACAGAAGTTACGATATAAAGGGGCTCCAATATAATGCTAAGCCGACAGTCACATGCCTGGTCGTATGAGAAAGTAAATGCTCAGGGAGCTAAGTGCCAAGAGGGATAAGAATATTAGGGTTGTTAAATATTGTAACATTTATTTTGTTTAAGATACGATATGATGGGGCTCTGATAAAACAATACAATGAGCTTAATGGATGAATGGGTCAGCAAATGAAGATTAAATTTAGAATGACGAAGTTGGTTTACGAAATTATTTGGATCTACAGAAGGCGCTAACACAAGGCAACGCAGAAAAAATTAACAAAGATGAAATAACAAAATGGAGAAAGCAATAAACTACTTCTTGTTCGTGTCTAGTAGATTTAAATGAGGAACTTAATGTCCATTCTTGCGTGTTATCAAGCTCTGTGGAACAATAAATAAGCATGGGAGTCACGGTAGAGTGTGCAGGCCGCCTGAGATTAAATTCTCAGTATGGAGGATTACATAGTGAGTCAGTGAAGAACTCAAAATCCCATTTCCATGTTTAATGCCCTGACAAAGTTCATCCAACAGATGTAACAACAGCAGGGGAAGCCATACTCAGGTACACTAAGGAATTATGGAAATAGACAGAAGAGACAACGTCATACAATGTGCATTAAAGGATCAAAACCATTCGATCGCCAACGAGCAAAGTGGGTGAAGAGCATATTGTTGAAGTGCTTAGGAGTGAGAGCCGAGTGAGAAGAGAGGGGATTGAGTAGCGAAAATAGAGATAGTGTTGTGAGGCAAGCAATTAGTGTAGAGTGATTACTGTGAGAAGAACAACGAGAGCAGAGATGAAGCAGGTGCAATAGAGAGTTTGTGTGAGAGGAGGAAAAGTGCAGAGGATAAGTTGTTGTGAGCAGCATGCATAGAGAAGTTTTATGTAACAAAGGGAGTATGTGGAACAACAGTGGACTGTGGGTAGAAGTTGTTACTGCAACCAACCTAATTGGTATTTTACTTATAATTTTAAATGCCACTGTTTTTAGTTTGAAAATTGTATGAAATAGTAGAAAAATGGCAAGAGCAGGTTGGTATCTACATTCAAAAGAGGTTCATGCCTCTTGGCAAGTTGGTGCTTGCTAACCTAAGGGGGTCAGCACCTCTTGTGAGTGGGTGCTCACAAACAAATTTATGTAATGAAGTAGGTGCTTAAATTACATCATAAACAAACAATAAATTAGTGATTTTTTCCCCTCCGGGTTTCCACATGAAAATGTTGGTGTCAAAATGTGTATGTTGTTCATGCGATTGGTTGTATGAACATATGAATGCTTAAACTTTCTGCTTACTTTCTTTATGAATAAATGGCCACATAAGTAACAAAAAATAAAAAGGACTAAAAGCATATTCAAGAAAAATATTTAAGAATTTCATTATTACTGATTCAGCCCCCCTAGTAATTCCTTATTCCAATAATTGGTATCGAAGCCAAGTTCCTTCAGGAACAATTTAACCATTGGAAGGTAGATCTATAAGGAATTATGTCTAGGTAAGAGAGTGAAGAGGCTTACTCTAGTAGAATACCAATCTTTGATGCGACAAAGTATTCCTTTTGGAAAGTAAGGATGGAAGCGTATCTTATCTTCCTTGGGTGTAGATATCTGGACCTCAGTGCTAGTAGACTACAATGTCCTTGATATTCCTCCCACTGATGCAAATGGTAAAAAATTGTATGGAAATAATGCTAAAGCCAAGAATTCCATTCTCTTTGGTCTTAATCAATCAGAACTTGTAATGTTATGCACTGTAAGTCTGCTAAGGAAGTGTGGGTAAAGCATAATCAGAGTCATGAAGGAGATGACAAGTCAAGTAGGCAAAACTACAAACCTCCATAATGCATTTTAAGAGCTTGAGAATGAGGAAGATGAAATCATAGTAGAATACTTCCTTAGAGTTGATGAAGTAACCAATATGATTAGAGGACTTGGTGAAGAGGTCAAGGAAGAGATGATTATTCTGAAAATATTAAGATCTTTGCCCATGATATTTAATGCCAAAATATCAACTATTGAAGAAATGGCCTATTTAAAGGATCTCAAGATGGACCAATTGCATGGTCCTCTCACAATCTATGAGATGAGAGTAGGAAGAGAGAATTTTGAACCTAAGGAAGAAATATTCAAATTATCCAAAAAGGCCAATGAGCACAAAGATCATTAAGACTACTCCAATTGTGAATTTGATCAGGAGTTGGCTCAATTAGCCAGGAAACTAAAGCGTGGCTCAAGAAAATATAAAGGGAAATTTCCCTTTAAATTTTTTGACTGTGGAAGAGTTGGACATTTTTCGTCCAAATTACCTTACAAATAAAAGGCTGAAAAGGAATATGATTAGAAACATGGAAACAAGTCTCAAAAACATTAGAAGAAAAAGTTCTATAAGAAAAAGGGGTTCTACTATAAAGAGGATAGCTCAACAATAGAGTTAGACAATGAAAACTCTTCGGAGGATTATTCAAATAAGTATTTACTTATGGATTTTGGAAGAGACTCCAAGAAACAAGGTACTATGGGATCTGAAGAGGAAGAAGAAGAAGAAGGAATAACAGATCTTGAAGGGGAACTCATCAGTGATCTTGATGAGTTAAAGAAAGCAAGGAAAAAGAATAAGTAGCTGAAGGAATAGATACAACGTGTTGAAGAAGGTATGTATAACTCTGATAATGAGGAGTTTTATTACCAAAAAGAAACTTGAAGAAATTATCAAGAGAAAAGATAGTTTAGTCCTTCTACTAGAAGAAAAACAAGGAACATGTGAGAAAGTAGAAGAAGAGAACAAGCAATTAAAATAGGAGTTGGTCAAGTTAAGGAAGGAAACGATCTCCAAGACATACAAAGATGATATTTTGTCTTTGAAAGTTAAACTGGAAGAAGCTAAATGAAAGGAAGAGGTTCTTCAAGACTTGATCCCTGAATGGAAAGAGAATTGTCAGAGTCTTGATGAAGAGTTTGTATCTCTAAGAATGAATCTTGAGGGAATAAAGAACGAGAAGGGTTTAATTGAAAACTTTGTAGAAGGAACAAGGAAACTAGATCAAATTCTAAATAGCCAAAAGGCCCTCAGGAATCAAAATAGGTCTGAGATACTCAAATATATAGGAATCTTCTATGGAGAAGATAAACTTTAGGTCTACATGATTCAAAGAACTGCAAAGCTATGCAAAGATGCATTGATAAATAATAAATGTAGACAAAAGAGCAATAGGGAAAAGAGGAGATCATCAATGGAGAATGAATCAATCATCCAGACAACCAAGGTACTTTCATGCACAATCTCATAAGAATTCCAACAACAGGCATGCTTGTTTATTTTATGGTTATTTTTATAAGTTTCATATCTTTGGACATAAAGCTATTGATTGTAGAAGGACCAAAGTTAAAAGAGATGAAAATCCTAGATATAATAAGTATTAGACTTTTAAATCTCAAAACTCTTCTCTCATAGATCGAAATGTCTTCTCTCCCTTGTTAAAAAAAGTAGAATGCTTCAAATGTAACAATTTTGGGCACAAAGCAAGTGAGTACAGAAGCAGGTTTGAATACCTATCTAAGTCCCAAAATATTAGACAATCAACTATCCAAAAGGATAAGGGGAGATGGAAACGAAAGACTAAAAAGGGCATGCAGTGTGGACTCGCTCTATCAACCCATAGTCAAGAGAACTGGTGGTACGTGGATAGTGGTTGTTCCAAACATATGACTGGGGATAAAAGAAAATTTATGTCACTAAAAGAAAAGGATAGAGGAAACAATGTCACCATAGGAAATAATGCTCCAACAAGAATCAAGGGTAAAGGCATGATTAATCTTGATCAAAAAACACAAAATGTGTTGTATGTGTTGAAAATAGCAACAAGAAATGCTAAAAATAGCATTGCTATAGATAGCATTTCAGGATATATTCCAATTTTAATTTGTCCTTGAATTAAAATTCGAATTTAGTCTCACCAGCAGTTTGAAAAATAATTAATTAATTCATCTTGAGTTAATTAGTTGGAGAAATTCAAACATGAAGTCTTTGTGAAGTCATGCAACAGTTATCCCTTTGATTGGGGAAGTTATCCCTTAACTAAGGAGATAAGGATGAGTTGTATTTGAGTTATAATTAGTTAGCTCAGTTAGCTGAGTTAAGTCTAGTTAGATTAGTTACAAACAGTTTGTGGAACTGATTGTGAGTTCAGTTAGTTAATGCATGCATGCATGAAACTAGTGTACTCTAGATAACTGAATATACTCTCATGAATAAGTCATGCATGTTAGTTCAGACAAAGACCCAGTTGAGATTAAAGGCAGGGACAATGTACTATTAGTTGCAGGAATTTTCCTATAAGAAAATCTCTTGCATGCAGAAGGAATTCATTCCTTGAGATTTGCACAGTTTTACAATGTGTTGGAGTAGTGTGTGAGACCAATGTCACACAAGGTTATAGTAGGAGCACCTAGGGAAAACAATGCAAGGAAATAGGAGGCTTGGAGGACAGAGGGAAAGGCATATGAGTTGTTTGGTCTATCTATGAGCAGGGAGAGGGATTGTATTGAGAGTTGGATAGCTGTGAGAGCTAAAGCTTTGTGTAATCCTGAGATATTTCCACTTGTATGATAATACAGATAGCGGGGTTTTTTTAGCTGAGGCTTTCCCCATAGTATTCTTTTGTGTTTCATGTGTATTGATTCTTATTCTCTGATATACGTGTTCTGCTTGATCTTGCTCAAATCGATTAAGCTTCCGCAAGTTTGATTGTAGAAGTAGATTAAGTATTTTGCTTTAGTTATATTACATAATCAGGTTAATCTACAGTGATAATTTCTACATGGTATCAGTTCAAAGGTGATCAAAGCAAAGAACACTATACAAAGAAGTTCGAAGTTCGAAGGTTGAAGTTCTTGATTGTAGGTACAAAATCAATTTCTTATCACATCTCAAAGTTCACCAATGGCGTTCAATGGCTTGAGACTCGAGTATGCCCTGGATGGCAGCTCGAATTACATAGCATGGAAGGATCGCATGGAAGTGGTATTAGAAGACAATGGTTTGAAGGACTTCATTGATCAAGAAGTCCCCAAGCCAACAACAGCTAATGCCCAAGGATTTGTGGAATGGAAGAAATGTGTGGCGAGAGTGAGGAGGATTCTTCTAGAGGGAGTTTGAGACCATATTGTCTCAAGTCTCCATGGGAAGGAGACTCTGTTTTCAATGTGGAATACATTGAAGGACCTATATCAGAACAATAACAACCAGAGGAAGTTGGCACTGAAGGACAAGCTTTGGAAAATAAAGTGTGAAAAGAGTGACACGATTTCTACATATCTGAACAAGCTCACCACCTACAAAGATGAGCTTGGAAGTGTAGGAATCATGACAACCAATGATGATATGGTGAGTCTTGCTCTCCTTGGTGTTCCTAAGAGCTAGCATAGCTACCAAGACTCAGTAAATGGAAGAGAGAAACTGCCGGATTGGGAACGACTATGGTCGATCTGATGTAGGAGGAGATCAGGAGGAGCACCAGGGATGGTTCTTCATCTAAGCTTGATGATGAAGAAAATATAGCCTTATCAAGTAAGACAAGGAAAGGGAAAGGGAAGGCATCCCATTCCAAATCGAGTTCTTCTCATGGTGGGAAGAAGATTGACAAATCTAAAGTTAGATTCTTTAATTGTCATGATGTGGGCCATTATGCAACTAATTGTCCATTGAAGAAATCCAAGAAGGGATCCTCAAAAGGATCAGAAGGTGAGGCAATGGCCTCTCAATTTGAATTGGATTTTACCCTCATCGCATGTATGGTTTCATCAATGGTGGGTTGTGTATGGTACCTGGACAGTGGAGCCTCATTCCACATGATCGACGATAAGAGTTTATTTAGTACTTTGGAGGATAAAGACCTCAAGATGCACATAGAGATGGGCGATGATGGAAAGTACCATGTTTCAGGTGAAGGTACGGTTGTATTCCAGAGGGAGCATGGAGCTCCTCTCACCCTGACTGATGTAAAGTATGTGTCTGGACTAAAGAAAAACTTGGTATCGGTCACGATGTTGGAAGACAGAGGATATGATGTAGTCTTCAGTAAAGGAAAGGCTTTCTTGAGACACATAGCCACGGGTCAGACCAAGAGGATTAGGATTCGAGTGAAGAATCTCTACAAGCTGGAGGTAGATGACGGTGCTGCATTAAGTTGCAAAGCAGAATTGGTGCAAAGCCAATATATTGGCAAGTTATGGCATAGAACATTAGGCCACTTGCATCATGGGGCCTCGAAGATAATGCAGCAGATTTCTACTGGACTTCCCAAAGGTAAACTTGAGCAAGTGGACACATGCAAAGGTTGTACCTTGGGTAAGTATGCAAAATATTCCTTTCATGATCGAGACAGTCGAGCTGAAGCAATCTTGAAGTGAGTTCATATAGATGTGTGTGGACCATTCTCTACAGCCTCCACCACTAAACAAAGGTATTACGTGAATTTCATTGTTGATTTTCTCGTAAATGCTGGATCTATTTCATGCAGAATAAGGATCAAACCTTCTCAAAGTTTTGTGAGTTCAAAGCTTTGGTTGAGAAAGAATCAGGGAAGAAGATCAGGGCCTTAAGAAGTGACAATGATGGAGAGTATGTATCTCAAGAGTTTAAGGACTTCTGTGTAGCGGAAGGCATTAAACAGGATTTGATGGCACCTCATAACCCACAACAGAATAGGGTGGCCGAGAGGAAGAATAGAACAATTGTGGAGTCAGCTCGGGCGATGCTGCATGACCAAGGCCTACCACTTCATTTGTGGGTTGAGGCATGCAATACATTGGTCTATTTGAAGAATAGAAGTCCACATCGCATACTTGGGATGAATACACCAAAGGAAGCTTTCTCCGAGAAGAGACCAGATGTGAGTCACTTTAGGATCTTTGGCTCAATGGTATTTTTACAAGTGACCAAGGATGCCCAGAAGAAGCTTGAGCTGACAGTTGAGTTGGGGATACTTGAGGGGTACACTGATACACCCCACAATTATCGGGTGTATTTGCCTACCAGTTGGAGGACAGTGGTTCATAGAGATCTTAAGTTTGATAAGTAGAAGGCCATGCGAGTTTCCCTTGAGAGGGAGCTCCAACTATAGGCTGTGGAGGAACTTTTTGTTCCTAAGGAGGAGGAGCCTCAGACTGATCTGGAGCAGCTGCATGCAAAGGTTCTAGGAGTGGAGACATCCACTCAAGCAGAGTCTTCCAGAGATGGGTGGAAGCGCACGAGAGAAGATGAAAACTTATTGTCGGATGCGAGAGAGAATGTGGGATAACCATCTTCTCAACGCAGACAGAGGAGGTCACCTGATAGGTACACTAGATACATGACCCTTGTTGGGGAATGTGTTGAGACCGAGCCATCTTCTTTTGAGGAATTAGTGCAGCAGCCAATTTGGGTTGATGCTATGGTGGAGGAGAATGACTCCATAGTTCGGAATAGTGTTTGGGATGTGGTTCCAAGACCAGAGAACAAGTCAGTTGTGAGTTCCTATTGGTTTTACAAGGTAAAGCAAGTTGCTGATGGTAGTGAGGAGAAACATAAGGCAAGGTTTGTGCTTGTGGTTTCTCACGGGTCAAGGGGATTGAATATGATGAGACTTTTGCTCTCGTTTCGAGGTGCTCATCTATTAGATCGATGTTGGCACTATCAACATATATGGGTTGGAAGATCCATCAGATGGATGTGAAGACTACATTCCTCAATGGCAAGATTGAGGAAGAGGTGTACATAGAGCGGCCGTAAGGTTTTCATACCTTCGATCATGAGTCGCATGTGTGCCGACTCAAGAGAGCTTTGTACGGGCTGAAGCAACCACCTCATGCTTGGTACACCAGGATCGACAACTACTTCACCAGGTTGGGCTTCACAAAGAGTGAAGTAGATGTGAACCTATATCACATCATGGTAGAAGGTAAGCAGTTGATCATTGTTCTTTATGTTGATGATCTGATATTGACAGGTGATGATCAATTGTTCATGTCTTGCAAGGAGGACCTTGCAAGAGAGTTCAAGATGAAAGACATGGGTCTCATGCACTACTTTCTAGGCATGGAAGTGTAGTAGAAGGATGGGGAGTTGTTTGTGTCTCAAGGCAAGTATGCCAAGGAGATACTAAGGAGATTCCACATGGAGAAGTGCAAGCCCATGTAGACTCCTCTATCAGGTAATTAGAGGAATGAGGATGCTACTTCAAGAGAATTAGTAGAAGCTACTGTGTATCGACAACTTGTGGGTTCACTGGTGCATTTAGTGAACACACGACCAAATTTGTGCTATACGGTGAACGAGCTGAGTCAAGCTATAGTTCAACCTACCAAGATGTTTTGGAAGGCAGCGAAGCATGTTTTGAGATACTTCAGAGGCACATCTCAGTATGGATTATGGTATAGATGGTAAGAGAGAGTGAAGCTATAGGGCTTCACAGATGCAGATTGGGCAGGGAGTCCATCAGATCAAAAGAGCACATTAGGAGGAATTTTCAACCTTGGTTCATCTGCAGTTTCTTGGTACAACAGGAAACAAAGGTCAATTGCACTCAACTCAGCAGAGACTGAATACATGGTTGCAAGTCAGGCAAGAGGCCAATTGGATGCGGAAAATTTTAGTTGGTTTGTTTAATCAGAGGATGGATCCAACTATGATCTATTGTGATAATTATAGTTGTATCAAACTCTCTGAGAATCTAGTATTTCACGACAGGTCCAAGCATTTTGACATTCGGTATCATCATCTCAGAGATTGTGTGGCGAGGAGGATCATGTTGTTGCAGTATATTTCGATCGAGGAGCAAGATGCTGGAATTTTGACTAAGGCATTGTCAAAGTGTAAATTCAAGTTCCATAGAGACAAGATCGGGGTGGAAAATAATCCCTTTCTTGTTGAGAGGGAGTGTTGAAAATAACAAGAAGAAATTCTAAAAATAACATTGTTATAGGTAGCATTTCAGGATATATTCCAATTTTAATTTGCCTTTGAATTAAATTGAGAATTAAAATTCGAATTTAGTCTCACCAGTTGTTTGAAAAATAATTAATTAATTCATCTTGAGTTAATTAGTTGGAGAAATTCAAACATGAAGTCATGTAAAAATTATCCCTTTGATTGAGGAAGTTATCCCTTGATTAAGGAGATAGGATGATTTGTATTTGAGTTGTAATTAGTTAGCTTAGTTAACTGAGCTAAGTCCAGTTAGATTAGTTCCAAACAGTTTGTGGAACTGATTGTGAGTTCAGTTAGTTAATGCATGCATGCATGAAACTAGTGTACTCCAGATAAGTGAATATTCTCTCATGAATAACTCATGCATGTCAATTCATACAAAGACCCAGTTGAGATTAAAGGTAGAGACAGTGTACTATCAGTTGCAAGAATTTTCCTATCAGAAAATCTCTTGAATGTAGAAGGAATTCATTCCTTGAGATTTGCACAGTTTTACTAAGTGTTGGAGCAGTGTGACACCAGTGTCACACAAGGTTACAGCAGGAGCACCTAGCGAAAATAGCACAAGGAAATAGGAGGCTTGGAGGATAGAGGGAAAGGCATATGAGTTTTCTGGTCTATCTATGAGCAGGGAGAGGGATTTTACTAAGAGATGGATAGCTGTGAGAGCTAAATCTTTGTGTAATCCTGAGATATTTCCACTTGTATGATAATACAGATAGCGAGGTTTTTTAGCTGAGGCTTTCCCCATAGTATTCTTCTGTGTTGCATGTGTTTTGATTCTTCTTCTCTGTTATATGTGTTCTTCTTGATCTTGCTCAAATCAATTAAGCTTCCACAAGTTTGATTGTAGAAGTAGATTAAGTATATTTCTTTAGTTTTATTGCATAATCAGGTTAATCTATAGTGAGAATTTCTACAATATGTGGAATGTCTCAAGCACAATCTTCTTAATGTTATCCAAATGTGTGATAATGGCTATGATGTGACATTTTAATCCAAATACTCTGAGATCTGCTACATGAAGAATGGAAAGCTAGTGGGAAAATAAATCAGAACCCATAAATGTATATGTGTTTGATTATTCCAGGGTTAATTTCTATTTAAGAAAAACAAATGAAGCATGATTGTGGCACAAGAGGCTTGGGCATATGAATTTTGACATTTTGATAAAAGTTAGAAATATGGGAGCTATGAGAGGATTACCAAGATTGTTAAGGCCCCATAACTCAATCTGCAAGTCATGTCAATTTTGCAAGCATGCTAGGACTCATTTCAAGTCAAAATAGTTCTCCTCATCTAGATCACTAGAACTCATGCACACATATATTTTTTCCGAACTAGAGAAAAAACCCTAAAAGGAGATGTAGAATTTTCGTAGAATTTTTCTACACATCAGCTAGCTCTGATACCATGTAGAAATTTCCCACCTGTATATCAACCTGGTAATGCAATGTACTAAAGCAAAACACTTGATCTACTTCTACAAAAAATCTAGCGGAAGCTAATAGAAATAATAAGCAACATCAAGTAGAAACATGCATAACTGATCAAGAGAAATCAATCACACATAACATATAATATATCACTGGGGAAAGAACCAGCATAAAACCTTAACATTGTATTATCAATCAAGTGGAAATCCTCTTCAACATACAAAAAGAATCAGCTCAATAGCTATCATGCTCTCTCTATACTCTGATGATCTTCAATCAGAAGATGAAAATCACGGACTACCTAGGCCTCAATATATAGGCCATAAGTCCTCCAATCTCCTGTAATAGATCCTTCTCCATGCAAGGAATACTTACTAGAAATATCCAAGCATCTGATAGTACACTGTCCCACATTTGATCTCAACTGGGTCTCTGACAAAACTGACATTGTTACACAGTAAATTGTCACTGTCTCCTTGTCAGTATCCCTACTGTGTCATGCAACCAAATCCATCATGCTCATGCTCTCTGAAATGGCCAAAAAACCCTCTTTGCCTAAGTTTATTGGATCATCGCGACTGTTATTGAAATAACCGCGCTGACTGGCAGATGATAGTGCAATTGATGTGCTGTCAGCGCGGAAGCACACAGGTTTCCCGCGCTGATCGAATTTCATAGCCAGCGTGTCCTCTGCCTATACTAAGTCGCGCTGACTAGACCTCTTCTGTTATTGGGATGCGATGTCAGCGCGCCAGTCCAGTTATGTACCCACGCTGATCCTGTTTGGGTGAGTTTGTTCTAACAGTCAGCCTTCCAGATGACTCCAGACCTGGTTGTTGGCTTTGTAAAGGTCGCCCTCCCTTCTATGGCATGTCTGTTCGTCATATGAGCCACCTTTCTTGGAGATAAACTTATCCTTCCACCATCCATGGAGACTCCTTCTCCTATATAAGCCTCCACCATTGCCATGAGCAATTAGTTTTTGACATATAGCTTTGACATAGAGGAATTCATAGTGCTTTAGTGCTGCTCTTAATAGGCAGTTGGTGTGTTAAGTGTGGATTGCTAGAGAGCTTAAGGAAGGTTATGAAGTCTTGTTGCAAGAGAGAGAGTTGTTTGTCTTGGGAGATCTACCTCCAAGGGTGAATGCTTATGAGACTTGCTGGCAGGACCCTCTTGAGAAGGACTCAGCGTCAGAACATTGGTTGTATCTTTCTCTGTTTTTTATTAATAAAAGATAGATGACTATTGTTATGGTTCCATTCTCATTTGTCTTATCATGATTAATGTGAATTACATCCTTTCTAACTGATGTATAGTTGCTTTTACTATATTTCACGCTTGTGTTTGTTCTCTCTTTGCATGTGCAGGTGTCCATCCATGAGGATAGTGGAGGATCGTGACCGACCAGAGCAAAGGAGGGAGAGCGGCATCTCTTCATCAAACAAATAACGCTGGAACCCAAGTAGGTGTTCATTACCCACTTTGTAATTGCAATTAGGAACTTGCAGAGTAGCATTGATTGATTGTTTCTAGACCCATTCTGGGCTAGTAGGGATCACCTCTATCCGTAGAGGGGATTTACCTTTCCAACAATTTGGTGACTCTACTGGGGACGTTGCTTGTGTCTTTTGTTGTTCATCCTTGTTTTGAGTTTGATTTTCATTCTCTTGTCAAAGATTGGGGATTAGTTTTCTATTTTTGATTTCCTGGTCCACTCTGGGAAAGGCCTTAATTGTTTTAAGACTATTACCTTGGTCTGGGAGCTTTTGGTTTGATTTTGCCTATTTGTTTAGCCTCAGCATGGTTTATATCAGAATAGTCGTGCTGACGTTGCGTGTTTGTTTCTTTGGTTTCACTGTCATCGCACTTGTACGTTTAACAGTCGCGCTGACCTTGTTTTCGGGCCAGCGCCCTTAATCCGTGTCCTTCCGCACCGACAGCGCAAAGTTGCTACGCGTGTTGTCTGGTCAGTGCTTTGTTGCTGAGGGTCACCCGCGCTGATCCTGTACAATTGAATTTTGTTCAATTTTTCCTCCTGGACCTGTTGGTTTGGCTATCCCCTGTTCTTTCCACCTGGTTTATGACTTGATTTCTATTGTCTAAACTGTGAGAGACTTGCTTGTGAAGTCTTGTTCCGCAAGGGTTCGCTTATTGCTTGTTTTTCATTTTGCAAAACCTTCCTCTTCGCTTTCGCTGCTTGGTTTGTATCTTGCCACATCTTTTTCAACTGCTAGAGTGTGTGGGAGTCTTGTTTGACTGGTTTTGAGTCTCTCTTTTGAGAAATTCTTAATTTGATTTCCTTTGATAATTACTTGAAGGTTTGTCTCAGTCTCTTCACAATTTTGCATCTTTTTGCTTTTGTTTTTGCAAAAAAATTTCCCCCTCATTCGCCGGGGGGGGCTAAATTGGGTATGAGTGTTAATCGCCTTTGAGTGTTTTTATTTTTGATCTTTGGAAATCTCACCCAATTTTCTTGATTGCACTTGACTGGTTCTTAGATTACATTAGAATCATCTTGTGTTTGAGAATCCTCTTGCATAGATCACATGTGCATGATTAGAATTCTCATTTGTGCATAGATTACATTTGCACAGTTTTCAAGTGAATTGTGAATAGATTACCTTTATCCTCCGGGTGTTTGCTTTTCTCTATTGATTTCACACTAAAACCCTAGCGCATCTAGTGGCCGTGTGTGTCTAGCCTCCCGTTTGGGATTTGGTGTTCTTAGTTGGCCAGCCAACTTCGTTTTTGTTTTCACGCTTGTTTGGTGATTGTTGAAAGTGATTGATTGTGTTCCAAGCAGTTTGCTTTCCTCCGTTGAATTCCTCATTGTCTTGT